>JAOSBM010000008.1:4020443-4037695 GCA_027568955.1 Erythroxylum tenue
TCTCAGAAACGAAGACCTGTACATTTTGGACAAGATGTTCTTCTTTGACGATCAATTCCAGGGTATCGCAGCAGCCAGCCAACCAAAATAGAATCTATATTTAGAGTATTAGTGAGAGTTAAAGACTCTTCTTCAATAATTAGGGCTTCATCACCATTAGTAGTAGAAGCAAACTTTTCTGAAGATTCTTTCAATTTAGTAACCTGTTTAGAATCAAAGGTCATATAATTTGTAGCATCAAAATCAATTATCTATATACTATTAGAAATAGGTGTAGAAACATTATTAGAAGTCTTACCACCACTATCTGTAGTTGCTACTAATATCGAAGTCCTCTCAATAACATCATCATTGGTTTTGGTCTCAACAACAACAACAATTAGAGTCTTCTTGGAATTTTTATTTCAGGGTGCTTGATTATGGTCCCACCAATCTGGATATTGTATAAGTTCATAACAGTGATCTTTTGTATGTTCAGTTTTTTTGCAAATTGTGCATTTATATGTAGACTTTTCACCAACAATGGTTGTCTTTGATTTGTTTATAGCCAACATAATAATAACTTCAAAGTTCTAGATTCTCCTTTCAATGTTTCACAATGTACAACCTTTTGCCGAATTAATACATAACATTCTTCCAAAGTTATAATTGATTCCTTCCTTAGCGTCTCTCCACGAACCTATTCAAAAACATTGTCCTAACTTGCTAGGAATATATACACCCTTATTCATTCAATCGACTTTCGGTATGCTTCAACATCATCAAGATCTTTTATGACAATTTTGTCCCAGTGATTCAATTCTTGAAAACCTTCAGTTAACTCTCTACAGTATTCAAAGAGAGATCCTCCCCTTTGTTTTGCAGCAAACGTCTTTTGGTTCACAACAAAAAGTTGTAATTCATCTCTTCCATCATAGAAGACTTTTGCTAGTGCAATCTAGATTTCACGGGCTATGGGTAATTGTAAGTATCGCTTCATAATCTCTGGACTCATAGACATCAACAACTATCTTTAACTTTTTTTATTTTCAACATACCACTTCTCATACTCATCTTCAAATTCTGTATATAACTTTGTTTTGTCACGGATTTAAGAGAATTTCTCCCTTTCAATAATATGCATCTCCATCAATTGTAACCAAATATTATAATTTAATTTAGAAAAATGATACTTGCATTAAAAACTCTTTCAGATTGAACAACAATAGGACCATATTTTAATTTAGATAATTCACTTTATTTTCACTAATTTTTAAAGATTTTATAAGCTCAATAGTAACTTGAAAGATGAGAAGAAGAAGAAGAAGAAGAAGAAAGAAATACTTTTTTTTATTTCCTTTGAAATTTTATAACAAATCAACTTGAATTTTACAGTTGAAAATTAGGAGATTAAGAATATATTTACACATGTAGAATTTCAATAATTATGGAAAAAAATCTCTACAATTACCGTATCATATTAAAATTAAATTTAGCATTGATACCAATCCTATAATCATAGTATTGGCTGCAATTCTTGAATCAAAACGATGTTGGCTTCCAAATTCGCAAATTTTGCACTAGGTGCAGAGAACGGTGTAGTGGAAGCCAATCAGGCAATAGAAGTTTAGGTTGGGCTTAAAATAACCAGAGATTTCATATGTTAGGAGGTACTACTCTCATATAAGTGGGAAAACTCCATTGCGTTGTAAGGTATGACTACCAACCACAGCCATGAGGTATTACGTAAAAATTAATATGACCTTGTTTGGTAAATGACTTATCAGCCATTTTTTGAAAGATTGAAAGGTTTTAGTTGTTTGACCATGTCAAATCACTGATAATTATGTTTGGTAATTAGCTTATTGGGTTGGCGAATTGAACTCAATCAGCTGATTTTGCAAATGCTACTATAAGGAGCATTTTCTTCTAACAATTGAAAAATTAAAGGACTAAAAGACTATTATATTCAAAAGTTATTATAAATTACTTAAAGAGATAGACATAGACATAGACGTAGACGTAGACATAGACATAAACATAGACATAGACATAGAGATAGATAGAGATAGAGATAGAGATATAAATTTGACTTAATTTATACAAATTTTAAAAAGTTAATCATTAAATTAAAATTTAAAATATTTAATATTAAAATAAAATTTTCAAAAAATTAAATACTTTTAAATTTGTTGTCTCTAATTATATTACATTAATTACTTTTGTATAAATATGATATTTAGGTTTTTTATATCAATATTTAGTATATAATATTATTATCACTTGTATATTGTGTTTAATTCAATTCAATTTAATCTGAAATTAATAGGTCAAATTTAAATTAATTATTTTTACCTAAGTTTGAATTTTAAGCAATTAATATAAACAATTTTTAAAATAATTTAATTTTTAATTTAACATGTTAAAAATATAGTTTAAATTTTTAATTTTAAAAAATTAAAATTAAATAACAGAAATATATTTTCTTAAATTAGAAATTAAATCGATATCATTTTTACAGACTCAATTTCATATTAAGCTTGTTAGTGCTGCATTTGAGGAAAAACTCTTGGTGTGATCTAACCGAACTCTTTCTTAAGCTTACCTTTAGTGACATTTTAGTGATCTCTCAAGTTTTTCAGTTGACCTTTGCAAATCCAAGAAGATCTCCAGAAATTTTTAATCAAACTCATTCATTATTGATAAGTTTACTGAGAGGGCTTTCAGTGTTTTTAAAGTTCGTTGGAAGATATTGGAGAAAATGATAATGTTGACTTATTTTGCTCTATCTAAATTATTATGAGAGTATTCAAAGAAATTTTAAGATATAAACAGTTAATATTCATGTCCTTATAATTTGTTTCTAAGTCATATCATCATAAGTCATTTTACACATAAACAGTTAATTTTATCAAATATTTTTAAATAAACAACTGATGTTATCCGCCAATTAAATTAGCCATATTAATCCACTCTTAACAAACTGTTGATAGAATTAGTTGACAGTTAATGCAATCAACTGATTGAAATTCTCATTTTTCTTCATTTCAAACAATAGTTGACTGTTCAAATCATAACTGGGATTTCCTTTTTAGTTATGGTGTCCAATTTGTTACTTTAGCCCTGCAGCCAGAATATCATTTTTATGCAATGTGTATAAACTTTTTGATTATTCGCATCTTTTTATTTATAGAGGGATGCCAAATTTCAAGTTCTATATATATTATCGGGCATAGACAAATTCTATTGTGCATAAAAATCCAGAAATCTCTCCATCAGAAAAATGTGCCGCTCTTATTAGTTTGGATTAATTTACTGGCAACCAAGTATGCAAGGAATAGCAATGTGAAGGCTGAAAGGATTTTATTGCCTTGAATGAGACAAATTATACACTAGAAGGGGGCAAAACTAATCCTAAAGCCTTGTATTCAAGAATAGTGGGAATAGGTCCCAAGTATTTTCAAGGAATTGAGAAATGTGCATCTAAATTTTTTTGTCCTCCTTCCTTTTTTAAAGCAAATGGAAATGTTGTCACTGATGCACAGATTGCCAGGGTCAACTTCCTCGTTTACTAATTAGTCTTTACAAGTTCCATATTTTTGCACGCATAAATGCGACCGTAGAGTTTCGAAGGATTGGACCTCCGAGAACCATCAACCATGTACAGATCTGCTATTAGAGCTTTGGATGATTTGACCAAGGATCTTGAGGAAAATTCCCTTTCATCATTTCCTAACCTGAACTCTAGTTTCAAAGCATTCACGTTCACTTGAAGGTGTAAGTAGTAATGACAATAGAAGTTTTTGAGTAAACCATCCATCTTTTTTCGGCGTTTTGACGTTGGTTTTATTCGATTCAGCTCTTCCGAAGGCTGATGCAAACTTTATATTTATCAAAGATATTTAATAATAGTAGCAATAGTAATTATCAAAAAAAAAAATATTTAGTAAAATTAATTATTTAATATTAATTATTTATGTGTATTATGAGTTATGAAAACGTGATTTTTTTTAAATTATAACGATATGAATATTATATTTTTTAGTATCTCGTTGAATAATCTCATAAGAATTTAGATTTTTAATATTTAATTTTATAAAAATTAAGTTTATAATTTTAATAAAAAATATAATAATAATAATAGTCTAACATTAAATTCTCTATTAATATGAATGATGCAGCAAGCTACATCATATTAATATTTTTCATATAATATGTATGAATTTTATTATTTAATAAATTAAAAATATCTATAAATATAGTATAGCATAGATTGACGGAGCCAGAAATTTAATATAGGAGGGCCCGAATATTAATTTTTTAAAATTTTGGAGGGTTCAGTGTACCACTGACCCTTAAATAACTCCATTCTTTTATATATTTATATATATATATATATACATATTAAAAATATTTTAAAAAAAACCTTGGGGGCCCAGTGCACCCGTCAATGCATAGATACGATATATAGTAGTTATATACTAAAAATATTAATTTAATGTGATTCTTTATGTTCAAAAACTTAATATTATGATATTTTTAAATGTAAAGTAATATAATAAAATTAAACAAAGATTAAAAAGTTTAATTAATCATTTTATTATATTCTTCTAAACTTTACGACATAATTGTACGATTAAAAAAAAGCAACTTTGAAAACAAACAAAGTAAAAGTAGAGAGTAAATTAGAGGGCAATTTATCATTAAGCAAACAATTAACCTATAGAGCTTTTAAAAATCAGCTTATTAAGATTAAATAAATTAACCAATAAGTCATTCGCCAAACACATAACTTTTTAAAATTATCAAAAAGTCAACTTTTAGTTAATAAGCTAAAAAACAACTTATCAACTCGTTGCCAAATACCTCCATATTCTTCTTGTTGCTTAGCTAAATAGTTATCTTTTGACATTAGAATGCAAGCAGGCACTGAGGCACATACCAGAGCTGTTGAAACTTGAAAGTGCAAACTACATGGGCAGTTTCTAAACACAACAGGTAACTTAAAGTACTCTATATATGCATGAAGAGGTGTAATTATTATAAAAAAAATCTGCAATGGTATAGACATTCGAGGTTTCTTATAGTAGTCTATTGAAAATGGATGGATATTGTACTTCGTCTCCTTAAATCTTTACAATTTTCTGGTAGTTTTAGGATTGTTCTGCTAATGAAGGGAACTTGTAAGTTCAAATGCAGGGAAGAAAACTTTTGGTATGAACATGTAAATGAAGCCAGTCTACTGAATCCAAAACAATGCCCTTTAGGCTTTTAATAACAGAACATATGGCCGCACCTGAGCATGTGTAGCTTCAGGACATTTTACTCATTTCCACGTCGAACTCCTTCACGCCTGGCTTATTGCCAAAAACATCTGGTGTTCCTGTCTCCATAAGATATTTGTTTCTTACACTCTCAACCAAAGAGGAAAAATATAAGGAAATTTTCAAATCCATATATATGTGGCAAAATTCAGTGTCATGGTATGTGGCAGACAGAAAAGAGGCCATATTTGAATTTTATTCCTCAGTATCCCAAATTCATAAGGACAAGCCGTAGAGGGCCATGCAATGAGCAAAATTGTGACTTCATTAATGGAGTATCGAATTCCTACTTACTTGGCTGCCCAACTGACTATTTTGCATACTTCAAAAGAAGCATGAACTATATATCAAAATTACCATAATATGACAAGAAACATTATCTATGGGATACAAGATCATAATATAAACCTCCTATACTAAAAACATAGTTTGAATCTCCATATGACTTCTTAACTATTGTATGGTTGTGCATCAGGACCGATATACAAGTGCCAGTCTTGTGTGTGCCACCGTCATGAGAAAGAATTCGCCAGGCGTTATATGGACTTCCAAGCCCTGTAAATTAGCCCCATATTCTTAGTTAGAAAGCACCAGAGCACCAAGAACAAAAGCATCACTGCCTAGCTTAACTATGAAACCAAATTACAAGCATACACTATGCGCCAAGGACCAAAACAATTTGCAGTAACTTGACGCCTCTGAAACAAGTTAAATTAACAGTTAGGCCCCCTCCACATAAAAATTAACAGAAAACTAACAAAAACGAGCTTGAATTAGCTTTTCTATCATTGAAAAAAAATTGACCAAATAATCACAATCCCTTACAAGCTCAGAGACATATGACATAAAAACAAACAGATGCAGTTTCCATAAATTAGAAAGCAAAAAGCACTCGTATTGATGTACTAAAGCTACCTGAAAGCTTCACAGCAAGCTTGCACTTAATAGTCCAACAGGCCTCTCTCTCCCGAATGTTTCATCTTCAAAATCATCATTTGTGGAATTTTCTTGACATAACAATTTATTCTCTTGTGTCGAATTCACACTAAGGGCCTCCCAAACCATGGAATTATCCCGTTGTATGTCCCCTTGTTCAGACCCATGACTCACATCAACATTATCCTCACCGCTTTGTCTGGCATCTCCAAGTATCATATCTGTTCTTTTATCATCGTCAGCGCCCGAGGGCTCAACATTGAGATCAGACCCCAAATCAAATCCAGATTGATCACCTGTACTATGAAAAGCAACAGTAACAGTTCCTTGGTCAGATTGTTCACTGAGATCTTTTTTCTGTCTCTTCCATTTCTTTGTAGAAGAAGTGCCATCATCTTCGAAATCCTCTTCTTCTCTCTCTCGATGCAAATAAACCCACAATTTTCTGTCCCCATCAAATTGCACACAAGGATCACGTTCATAATGTAAACGGTCCAAAGCTCCACTAACCACCTGATTTACTTGAGCATCAGACACATCTTCAACAATGTACTGAGAGTCTCTAATCAAAGTACAAACATCTGCTCTGGTGCCAATACTTCCAGGCAACCTGGCAGCTGCATCTCTCACAAGACAAAGAATTGTAACATGCGGTGGCCGGTCACGTTTCAGCATGAAATGGTCCCTTGCTTTTGAAGTTGGCTTACCACCACATCTTCTCAATGGAGCAACAATGGATTTTTTACCATCAGCAGCTGTGTATGAGAATGCTCTGTCAGGAATTGAGTACCTTAGAACCTCCTCCTTGCGGAAATAAGCCCTCACTTCTTCAGAACTTGGGCTGATAGTGTTAAGACTCTTCTGAGCTCTCAAGTCCCTGAACCTTTCTTTCTCATCCAGGTTACATTGCATTAATGCCAAAGGGGGAGCAGGAAGACTTCCGATTTGCTGAAGAGTTTCTTGACCACATTTTAGCCAATTTGCAAAAGAATCGACCAATTTAACAAGCATTTTGTGGGGTAGGCCCCAATATTCAGGAGATGTCACCTCCTCAACAGTTTCATGATCAGTTGAAGTATGAGAAAGTGGACCAATCCAGGACCAACTTTTTGTGGATTTTTCATACACAACAAGTGCCTTCCAACCCTTTGCTCCCAAAGGTGCAGATTTAGATGAAAATATCTTGAGAACACCTCTGACCAAATCATGAAGTGGCTCTTGGGTTTCCAGAATGCAGGGATCCCCAGGGTTCGACTGCACACGATTAACTATCTCTTGAACAGTAAGAGAAGGCGCATTCACTTCTGAAGGCTGTTTTGATTTATTTGCATCTGAATTATCGGGAGAAACAGCCACATTGTTCCCGTCTTCATGGTTTCTATTCTGCTTTTCACTCAATTTGTCAACTTCCAAGGAATCTTCTGGAAAAGGAGAAACCATTGCCATGCGAACTGCTGAAAGAAGATGTATAATAGAAAATGAGAAGTCAGTATGAACTGTAGGTGTTATTGGAGTATATGGCTTTTTCTGGGGTTTTGTTTCCAGCTCAACATCTACTGGGGCAGTCTCCGCAAAAGGAGGTTCAAAAGTTTCCACATCTGATGCAACCATCTCAACCTCTAATTTTCTTTTCCCCTTTTTCTTTGATGAAATGGACTCATCGAGTTGTTGAAGATTTAACTTGCTATTACCATTATCATACGTTCCACCCATGTCCATCATTTCATCCTTCACTTTCCTTTTCTTCGTCACTGAGTTGCACCCCAGCAATGAAGCCTCAGACCTATCACGTCTATCATGAGCATATGCTTCCAAGCGCTGTCCTTTCTTTCCCAATCTACCCTGCAGAGCTCCACGTACAGACAATCCTGGCTCGAACAAATCCTCATCAGCAGCCTCATCAAGGCTGGCATCCACTTTATGCTTTGTGTCAGAGGAGTAGGCCCTCAAAGAAGAGGTTGATAAACTTTCACCATATTCTCCTCGTAATTGGCCATTTCTGCTCAATCTGTGGATTAGTTTTCTATCAACATCATCCTGAAACTTACCCAAAACAAAGGGAGAGCTGTCATCAAAAGCTCTATTGGTAGAGCCATGCAATTGACTGCTATCTCGCATTTTACCCTTCTGCTTTGTTTTAGAAGAGTACTCGGGCAAATAGCCAAGCTCACCAAAGGTACCTGCTCTTTTGGACAAGTGCAAGCTTCCATCTAGAGCCAGTGAATTCTCCTGCATATCTTTTCTCACAAAACTTCCCTTTTTACCATCAAGCCGAGGCTTCAACATTGAAGATCGAGAACCTTCCATCATACCACTGGCATAAACTGACTTGCTCCTCATCAAAGGATTGTCATCATCCTCCTCATCATATTGCTCGGACGAGTCTGATTCTGTTTCTTCGTTTTTCGTTTGCACTCTACTAGCTCTTAAAGTTCCTTTGTCAGTCCTGCCATTTTGTACCGAGTTCCCTCTGATCTTCTCCTGCGATGCTTTTGCTTTCAGATCAGAGAGAAGAATTCTGTCATCAATCTGGGATGGGGGAGTTCTGTAACCTTTAAATTTAATATCTGGGGATTCCCTCCCTGTCTTCCACTTTTTGTTTTTCATGTTCCAATCATCAGATTTAAAAGAAGAATCAACTGAGAATATCTGCCCCTGGTTTTGGCCAAGCCAAGTTTGCTCAGTATGTTCCAACAAATCAACTCGATTGCCTTTCAGTGGTAGGTCAGAAGCACGGCCTTTCTGAGACTTCATATGATTTCCAACTGCAAATTCTCGAGACTTTTCAGGATACTTGGACTTTTTGGAAATGTCGAAAGTTCTCAAACTGGATGGCTTTTCTGTGAAAGGCTCTGATTCTGAAAGTTGATTTGCAGTCCTGCTCCTACCATAGACACGTAAATCAGTCTTTGAAGAGAAAGGCAATCCTGTGAAACCATCATTGGCCAATTCATCACTTCTTGTGAGGGCATGCTTCTTTCCTGCTTTTCCAAGTCCAGCTTTCTCCAACATACCACCACGTACAGCATTCCGATCTCGATGGACACCCATTCCATAAATTGGATCCCCAGCAATGTCATCATCATCAACATCGACATCATCATCATATGTAATCCGATCTCTTTGCCTCAATGCTGCATTTGAGTCATAGCCTAATAGCTTATTCTGTCGAGATGCAGGGACACCTGACCCATATGACTTGGAACTCACATCCATACCATGGTAAACAGAAGTGCCCCGAGCCATTCTCTCCTTTGAGGAAGGAGCTTTCATCCCAGCCAACTTGAGGATACCCTTTGGATTCTTCTTCCCATACTTTGGGACTTCCAAACCCACTGAAGGAAACCGTGAAGGGTGTTCTGAATCATATGTACCATCACGACTAAGCTTGACAGCACTCTTTCTATCCTTGATGCTTTTTCCCCATACCCTGTCGCTCACTTCCTCTTTCTCTGGTGAATCACTCTCCAAATCTTCCTCCATCTTCTCATACATTAAACTCTTTTGACTTCTCATAATGTTGAGCACCCTAAGCTTCTCATCAATACTGTACCCCTTGCACTTATGCCAAGCATCTCTAATCTGACACAAATTGCTGACAATATTATTCTGGTGATTCCTCAAACAATGGTAATGCATCCTCTTCCTGAAGAAATTTAAACCTTCCCTGTAAAGGGCAACTCTTGGCTCACAGAACCCTCCCTTCAGCATCTCAAACAACTTCTTGATGGGACTGCCAAAATGGAAATTGGCACCCTCAAAGAGATCCTTTAGGGTCCGCGCAAACATCTCCTGATCCATATCAGGTAAATGCTTAGTAAGGCCAAATTTTTCCTCTTCCGTTAACACATCATTCCACACGTCAACAGACAACACGTCCTCCAAACCTTGATGAGCATACAATTCAAAAGGAACACTACAAGTCACGTTTCCAACTTGGCAAAACTCAGCTCCAGTTTCCCCCAATTCCAGCAAGTCAAAGTCATCTGATCCCGCACCCGAATCCGCATCATCAAATTCATCATCATCATCATCATCATCCGATTCAACAGCAGGCGCTCGTCTCGGGAGCTCCTCTTCATCACTCGACATAGTATCCCTACTATGCGGAGAGAGCTCTGAATCAAACCTCGAAACTCTGACACAGTTCTTCTCAATCGCCATCAACACATAATCGTTGAAAGCAACACCCTAAGCAGCTACTAACACTCACCCAAGGTCACCAAATAGCTGACTGACAAATTACAGAACGCGCAATTCAAAACCCTAATGAAAACGAACACCCACAACAGAAAGTCTGAGAATTTGAACAAACCCAAACCAAGGAAAGCAACAAAAACTAAAAGAAATGGATCAAATTTGATAATAACAAAAGCAAAAGCCAAGACATTCAAGAAGAAAAGGCAAACAACCTAAACGAAATTGTACCTCGCCCGCGATAAATTGAGTTGGGGGCCTTCACTGGAGAGGCACATATATGTATTTGTTCATATATATACAGAGAGAGGGGTGCTAGAGAGATAAGTGAGTGATTTTAATTTTAGGTGAATTGACAGAAACCCTAGGTGGGTAATGTATATAAAGGTAATAAATTGGGAATAGAGACGGAGAGGGAAGAGAAGGACCAGGAAGGAGAAGGAGGGTGAAGAAGACGAAGCTGACGTGGAAGAGTCGAGGCCGTCGGATATAGTATAACGAAAAGACAAAAAAGGACAGATTGTGAGAGGGAAGGCGAAAAGGAAACGTGGAAACGAAGGATATGAGAAAGGAAAGGAAAAAAAATTGAGAGAAAAAATGGGGCTGGGATGAGTGAGTCGACTCACTGAGTTGACTAGAACTGAGTTGACTAGAAGTGGAAAGCGAGGAAGAGTGAGTTGATGACTCTCCCTGTCCCTTGGGATCGCAGGGAATTGATGATTGTATTTATTTTATTATAATTATTGGATATTTCCATGCCGTTGGATCTCAGAAAAGTCCATTTTAATTTTGTATTTTTGTCCCTATCCGTAATTTACTACGTCGTTTTCATTCTCCTTGACTTGAGGGATAACGATTACTAATCCCAACCGTACTATGATTAAGAGTTGTATTCAGGTTTAGTGTGACTTAATTATTTTTCAGTAACTTTTTTGATTTAGTGGGTGCACATTAACATCATGTTATTTAAAAATAACATCATTTTAATATTTAATTTAATAATATTATTTTAATATTTAATTGAAGTTTTTCAAAATTTAAACTTAATTTTAATTTTTAATCTGCAATTCCTAATTTTGACCTTCTTATATAGTTAAATTCATTTGACACTTCAACACTAATTATTTGATATAATAATAATGTTTATATGTGGAAAAGTCACTTAGCGTAATATTAAATTATTAATTAATATTATTTTTAATTTATTAACAATTACGTAATAAATTTATTTTCCATTTTTTAGAAATATTTCATGTACTAAAAAAAATACTAACCTTTGCTAGCTACTACATATTCATTTCTTTGAAAATTCCAACCTTTATAAAAGATTTGGTTTTTGGTTTTTCCGTTTTGTTTTGATTTCTGAACACAAGCAAGAAGAAGAAGATCTTGACGGGCCTACGATTGTCAGAGGCTAAACAGAGCATTGTGTTGCGTGCAAAATGACTGAATTATCGATATTAATTTTCTACATAGACTTAGGTAGGGCAGTATGTAATATGTTAACCAAACAATACATGGAGGAGCGGTTCCCTTCTTCCAGGATCCAGGCTCCAGCATCCTCGTCATTTTTTAGTTAGCATTCCTGACGTACAAATTTGGCAAAATGTGACGGAGGACCTTTTGAAGACCCAATTAGGTGTGACAAAAAGTAGTCGAGTAGTTCTTTTTTATTTTTTATCTTTAAAATTAAAACAAAATTATGTTTAATTGTTAATATAAATATAATTATATTTTTATTAATTATTATTATTATACATTAAATACAATTTAAAGATAAATTATTTTATAAAATTGAATATTTTATTTATAAATTAAAAATATTTTAAAAAAAATTATCTAAAATTTTATATATTTTGGATATATTTTAAATTCTAAATTAAAATTATTTTATATTGAAATTTTAGTTATAAAAATTAAACTAATTATTAAAATTAAATTACTCATAATTCTAAATAATTAAATATATAATCTTAAATTAAATTATTATTAATAGTTAAAATTAAATATATATATATTTGGATTATGGAAAAACAGAAAAAGAAGAAAACAAAAGTAATTTTCATAGTGTTCATAATTATGAAAACCGAAAGAAAACAAACTCAAAATCTCAAAAAATTGAATTTTTTATTAAATTTAAAAATATAAATATAAATAAACAAATCATTAATTTAACTTATCTTAAAATTAGCAAATGAGATTGAGTTTTATTTCAAATTTAAAATTTAAGTTTAAATATTTAAATTTGAATAAATTCGAAATCAAATTTAATAAATATTTTTAAACCCCGCTGTTTATAAATAGATAAAGTTAAATTAAGTCAAAAATCAACAATTGTTTAACAGTATTTAAGCTCAAATTATTATTGAAGAAATATATATTACAGAAACTAAGGAGTTGATAATCAATAATATATTTAAGTCGAGTTTGTTATTTACTTTAATAAATAATTTATTTAAAATAACTCATTTTGTATTATTTGTTTTCAAATTTTAAATTACTGTAAGTCCATTAGAATAACCGAGCATCATAAATTAAAACCAATATTTTGAAACTCCAACCAACTGTACGGGTCTAACAGTGTAACCATAAACTGAATCTTAGTAGGTCCGTCTATAATCACTCTGCGTCTGTACTTGAAGAAGTCCACTGGGCCTAAGCCTTAGTCCCGGTTTTCTGGAAGTCAACTATCGGGACGGGAGCTTTAATCACTAAAAAAACATATTACTTCTTGCTTAACTCAGATTTTGTCCCTTTTATTAAGATTGTTATATTTGGTTATAAGTTCCATCAAAGGGTATATATATATATATATATATTAGTGCCAAATGCACAAACCGTTCCTCTCTTAAAATGACCAAATAAAAGAATACATTTCCAACTTGACGATAGAAGATTAGTATCATGCATGAAATAATATTGCGAATGTCATATCCGATTTGGAATTAATTTTTATTTTATATAATGTACTACAAGCATGGGTCAATACTGGATACTCATTGATGTTTGAGATAATTTTTTAAAATTATAAATTAGTTTCTTAATTTTATAAAATTATAAAATAGTTATTAAATATATTATACTATATAAATTTTAACTTTAATTCAATCTTATCTCAAAAATTCATAATAACATAATATTAAATATGGACGATTTTTTAATTATATTAATATTACTTTTCAAATATTTATCTTGTGAATAAATATCATTTATATTTCAGATTTAACATAAGTTAACAAAAAGATCATTTAATTCTCATGCGAGTATAAAACTAAGAATAATATAAACATTTAAAATATTACAATCCATTATAATAAAATATCATATAATAAGAACAATAATAGGTTCACATTAACGAGAGTTCATATCCAGAAATACAATCATGCAAAAGTGAAATATTGAACAAAAATGCTTACAATTATAAATCTTAGTATTTATATATATATATATATATATATATATATTGTTTATTTTTATTTAGTTTTCTTTTATTGTTCAATAATTATTTTTTTATTTATTAATTTACCGTGCGAGTTTTTACTCTTTTCCTCTATAACTTGCATCATTCATATCTTGTCTCATTTGCATGTGGATCTACCAGAAACAGCCTCTCTATTATGTAGGGGTAAGGCTGCCTACTATCAGACCTCTCCAGACCCTGCTTCATTGTGGAATTTCGGACTAGGTGATGATGATTATAATATTTATACTGCATATATAGAATTTAACATATGCACCAAATATAAATGAAATTAAAAATAAAGAGAGAAAAGTTAAAAACCTTTAAACTTCATTCTATGACATATCTACAAAAATCACATTAACTCCAATTTTTATTTGTTATAAATCTTCATAATTAAAGGGAGTCTCATCATCATTATCATTTGAGTTCAATTCACTAAATAATATGTTAATACTTTTCTATCAAATATCATTTTTAAGTCACTCTCGTTTATAAAAATTAGTTCCTTGTAAGTATGATACGTTAAAAGATTGCTATGATCAAGAAAAATTAGATCAATAAAACTACTTGTTCTATTAAAATTCCTAGTAAACAAATAACATTAAATTATTAAAAATTTATACTCAACTCATTAATGAAAATAACTTACTTTTATCGAAACTTTGAATTATATCGAACAAATATTATATCATTCAATCTTTTGTGTTCTAATTTATTTTTTTGGAATGAATAAACTTAAATAAGGTCCGATTTCTTTCACATAATCACATATTAGTTAAGAATTCAAATTGTAAATCTTTTTAATTTTAGAATACCACTTCCAAATTAGTCCCCTAATGCAGTTGTCAGACAACTAAAGTAATCTTATGAATAAATGAAGTAATGATTGTTTTTAAACAAGTATTATAAGTGAAGAATGTATACCTATATTAAGTTTGTCTTATTAACATACTACAATGTACATTTTGTAATCACCACACACATCTTTATATGCCTCCGTGAGTTAAAGGAGTTCCGGCATCACGTCATCTTAAACAATTGTTTGATAGTTAAAAGCATTTTACTATTAACTTTAGTTTTCTTTGTTAAATTTAGACTAAAATAGACACTCAAATTCAAGAATTCACCAGCATCAAATAACGAAGAATAAATTTGTTTCTCTCATCTCTTATTAACAACTATAAGATAAGATTTATATAAAAGGACAAATTTTTTAGATTAACCTTAATAGTTTCTTTTGTTCTCCATTATTAACTTTTCATTGTTATAAGACAAATGTAGTGCCCTCACAAAATTGTATCACGAACAAACAATATGATCAAATTTCATTATCTTAAAGTATAATCTTAAAAGCCTTTATTTCATCATTAGACATGGCATGTTAAGATGCAATTCATTTATTACTTGTAAACAATTGTATCAACCCCTTCTTCATTTGAACAAAATACCGAAGTGTTAAAAAAAATTAGATGCAAATCTTATAATAATAGGACGACATAAATTTCTACTATTTATAAAATCTTTTCACATCAAATTCAAAACTCGTATATGATTATGAATGAATTTAGTCACTTATGTAACTTTTTTATAGTTTCATTACTGATAGAAAAGTATCTAGTTTTTTCTATATGTTTTTATCATTAAATAAATATAATGTGCAATATAAAGAGTCCGATAGCAAGAATTATACTTACTTTACAACCTCTTCCTAATTATATCACAAGCAGCTCTATTTTTATTCACAATTTTATCAAATGTCTCTAACAAAGTATGACATTTCTTATAAGACCTAATGTATCAATTGACTTAAAAAATATCATCACTTTAGCTTAATAAATCAGAAAATTTCGTAATGGGCTCGTATCTTTTATTTTTCCAACCATTAGACGTGATTAAACACATAAAAATCAGCTAAGTCCTTCTTTCACTCAATAACTTATTTATTTTAATAATATAATTATTCAGAAGATTATCTCTATATTCATCATTTGAAGGAGCTTCAAATCCTTGATCATAAGAGATGATAACATCCAGCATGGACTGGTAATAATAAGACTAAACAACATTAAATTATATTCTTACATTATATCACCATCAAAAATTGCCATCTTTATAGTATGGGTTTTTATACTAGGGGCCAATCTTATATAAGTCTAAACTAGATCATCGAATCTTCTTGAAGATATTGAATCATCTGAGGTACTTAAACTTTCCTTAATTTATTTGGAAAAAATTACAATAATTAGTTAATGCCATATACTCTGAGTACCTTTAATTAAAATAATAAACAAATAGTTATCAACGAAAAACAAAAATGAAACACGCGATACGTTAAATTTTTAAATAAGTCAAGGATTAAATATGTAATATGTACGTGTTAAACTAATAGCTGATAGGGAGAAATAAAAATGTCTAAGTTGTGTTATAGGCTTTTCTACCATTACTTATAGATTTCTCATATAAATCATAATTTTAGCCTACAAAATAATCAAGTTTATACAAACTAATCTCTATTTTAATAAACTCAATCTGGAGCTTGACCATAAAATACAAGCTACAAGTTCTATCACATTGTTAACCTCTTAGCCTCCACATAAACTAAGTAGTTAAAGAATTAAAGAGATCACTGAAATTCAAAATGCATCATAATAATTCAATCCAATGATCATATTTTAACACAAAAATTTTTAGTCAAGCAAGCAATTTAAGTTGGTTTTTAAAATCATTCACCATGAAGATATCATCTTAATTATATAGCGTATGAAATCCTATTAGCTAGTCCATATACAATAAGGTTATGTTTGGTTGGACGTAAAGTTTTTAATGAAATGGAATGGAATGGTTTATAATGGAATAGAACGTAAATGGATGTAATATTTAAAAACTGTTGTTTGGGAGATAAGGAAAGGTTATGATGTAATGTAGTGAAATACTGTTTGGATGAAGGGTTTATAATATAATATAGTGTAAAGTTGTTTATCATTTTACATTCTATCCTAAACTCTCCAAATCGGAGGTTTTCTATTTTTACTGTTTAGGATAGAATGAGATGTAATATAAAACCCTCATCTTCTATCTTATTCTATTATAAAACCTCCTCTCAAACAATGAAATAATATTACATTTCATTCAAATATGCTAATTAGCCAACCACTCTTAAGAGTGGAATACAAAACAAATATTTCCTAAACCAATCTTCATTTCTATTTTTGCCACCCTTATACTCACGATGCTTTGCATGTTTCTGACCTTTATTTCTACTATATTTGACACTAATTGTAACATCCCGGAACCTAGGAAAAGGGTAAATTGGTAATTATGAGTGTTTAGTGAGGGTTGGTAATTACAATTGC
>JAOSBM010000008.1:4037795-4048398 GCA_027568955.1 Erythroxylum tenue
AATTATTATTTTTGTTATTCGTGATTAATTTGAAATTGTTATTATTATTATTTGTCAATTTTGTAACTAATACAAACCATTCATAACAAAAGTATCGATGAATTACATATTTCTACTCATATTAAGGATCAGGGGCATATTCGTCATTTGCATTATTTTTTCGTTCTGTCCCCTGCAACTAAACACATTCTGTTCTCGAGACGGAGACAGTTTTCTCTGTTCTGTCCACCATAACCAAACATCTCACTGTCCCCAGTTTCTGTTCCGTTCTGTCTCCAAATTTCTGTTCCGTTCTGTCTCCAGCTATCGGAGAAAGCAACCAAACGCAGTGTAAGTCTATCCTCGCAACGTAGAGATGGAGAAAGTCTTAGTGATGAAGATTGTTGTTGCCTTTTTGTTTCTTATTTCGTGAGATCAGCAGTAGTAATATAATTGATGACATGATCTCCACAGTTTGTTTAAAATTTTAGTCCTTAAAAACTTTTGTAATTTTTCAATTTAGTTTCAATATCAAATAGTATCTTTTGTTCTAGTTGACACCGGTTAATATCAACTGAAAAGGGCAACAATAGCTTGGTGCAGAAATTGTAATGAGTATCATGTATCGACCAAAAATATTGTGACATTCACATAATATTAGATTATTAGTAACACCAATGCTCAATCATTCTTAAGACTCTATTTGAGATAGTAGAAAAGAAAAATAAAGAAAATGCTTTAGGACCTTTATTTAGAGATGTCAAAAAGAGCCCAGCCTGACCCAATTTTGACTCAAGTTGACCGGATCACGGGATAACCATGGTCGGCCCTGTCAGTAGCTAGACCGTTACTTCCAAAATGACGTCGTTTTGTAAAAAACGATGTCATTTTAGAAGTTTTTCTAAAAAAAAAATTGGCAGGTAGAGTTGGCCCAATCGAGCCATAGGCCGAGCCACCATGACTCAGGGTCGAGCTGAGTCAGGGATAGCTTGGGCCTAGCTTGACCTGACCTATTAACATTTTTACCTTTACTCATCTATTAAAGAAAATAAAGAGTCAATGGCTTTTAATAAATTTTTTTTAAATAAGTTAATCATTCACGAAAAGATATCAAATTAAGGATGCAAAATAGTCGATATCTGATAACCTAACTCGAATTTAACAGACTAAGTTTGAATAGATTGAATCCAGTTTTTATTTATATTTTTTTATTTTGTCCTAGGCTTGAGTTAAGCTTCATCTTGCAACCTAGCTCGATCCTTTAATTTAACTAAATAAAAAATATTATTTAATTTTTAAATAAACTTAAATTATTTTTTAATAATAAAGGACATTCAAGACAAAGATTCCAAAGTTTATTCGGTAAAGTTAAGCTCAAATGGGCAATTCTTTAAATTGTGATAGAATCAAATAACTAAATACTTTATTCACAGGATAACGTTCCTATTGTTTTGTAGTTTCACTTTCAATTTTCAATTCTCATATTGAAAATGAAAAAAAAAAGTTTATTAAAGGTGATTCTATAAATAAAAAATTTGAGTTTTACCGTCAATTACACATCTTTTTAAGGGTTGGATCTTGGACTTAATTTGCTCTAATTGAGCTTTTGAAATATTTAATAGCTTCTAAAAGTGTTGAACTTTTGAACTTTGCCTTATTTGAATAAAATTTAGATCATTTCATATTTTTCTAAGTGCTTGTTTGGATTGGCTTTTAGGAGATTAATAAGCATTTTTTCCACCACGAAAGCCTTTTAAAAAAAAATAAGTGTTTGTCTGTAAAATAAAAAAGTAATTTTTAAATAGATATAACTTTTTTAGCAGCCAAAATATAACTTTTTAAGTAACTCAAATTTGAAGCTTCTCAAAAAAGCACTTTTTGGAGTAGATTTTTTATATCAATTAATGAGCCTATTTTTAGTCTCTTTTGTCCTTATATTTTACACGTAATTCTCACAATACTCACAAACTCATCTTTACGTTTATTACAATAAAATGCATAATTTATTATGTATTTAACTATTTACTCTAACTTGAATATTATTTTAAAATTTATATAATAATATTTGGCCTTTTATATGTTTTAATGTTTATTTATGATGTTAATTTTACTTATATTATAATCTATATAAAAGATTTGGTTAGATATATTTTTTGTTTATTTTTTATATGGTTTAAAATTATATAATAATTAATATATTAAGCTTTGTATATTGTTTAATATTCTTTAAATAATATTTGTATGCATTAATAATTTTTATTATAAATTAAAATATAGTTAAAATTGAAAGTATTTTTTATTTTTATGTTGTCAAATATTCTATTGTATGAAATTTTTCAAAAAAAAATTTAAATAATAGACAAATAGTCAATTGATTTATTAAAAAAATTTCAAAAAATATATATATATAATTTTTTACTGAAAAAAGGTCTAATAATATAAGCCTAGAGGCTAAAAGGGTTGAGTTTTTAGGTTCAAGCTATCTAGACCCCGATGAAGTTTAAGCTGTTCAAAACTCGACCAAATTTGGACTCAAGCTAAACCTCTTAAGTTACTTCAAGTTAAACTCAGGCTATAACCTATAACTCAAGCTTTAACCTATAGGTTATAGCCTGAGTTTTTCGACCTGTCACCGTTCCTAACTAAGAATGACAACGAGAAAATTGGGTGACAATACGATGGAACAAGATCTTCTGATTAATTTTATGATGTTTTATTGTACTCAGTAAATTTTAGCTATTAATTAATGCAGGTCGTGCGTAGGTTTTACATAAATTAACGTAAAATTTGCATAAACAAATAATTAAGATTCACTGGATACAATAAAACACAGTTAAACCGAAAAGAAAATCAAAACTTCGATACGATAACGCAACAAGCGGCAGGCCATATACGGAGAGAGAGACGCAAGTGACTAGTTAAGGCACAAGCAAGGTTGAATAAGAGATGAGAGAGTAGTTGCGGAGAGCACAATATCTATGTCACGAACATAAATATTCATTAATATACAAAACATGTCACTTCATGTCTTTATATATATATATATATATAAGAAATTCAGATTTCAGGTCAGAATGTGCGTGAAATTTGGCTTTGAACTCAATTATAAGCTTGAATTAAACCTAATAACTTCGACGGTGTTGGACCCAGTCAGCATCCACTTTTCGTTTTGTTGCATCGTATACAAATTAGCTGACTCTAGCATTGCTTAAGCAGCCACTTTTCGTTTTGTTACAGCCTACAGGGCAGGCTTGACATGCATCTTATCACCATCACATCACGTACGCCTTTCTGTGCCTTCAGAACAAGAAGTCCTTTTTATTTCCTCTACATTACACAGCATTACTACAGTTTCATTCCATCTCCATGTAGTATTTGCTCCAATTTGTTATTTATTCGTAATCTAATCTACAAAGACGTTGGCGTTTGACTTGTCGCCAAGGTCCAAGACCAAGCAAAACAAAAAGCTGGGGTCTACAAGCTTAGATGTCCTGTCTACTGCTGGAAATTTGTCAGCTTTAGTTTGTGTATAAAGACAAACTAAACAATAAAAATGAACTTAACAACAAAATGCTTTTGGAGCCAAATGCAGATTTTAATATGGAAAAATGAACAGTACTACTCAAACAAAGACAACAGTAGGAGGAGGAAGAAACTTTAAAGGACCAGTAATATACTCACCAGACAATTGAGATCTTTTCATTCATCTAGAGCCCTAGCTTGGAGATAGATACATACTGATCACAACAGAAACCAAGGGGCAAATATCTTACAATACACAAAAGTCAAATCCAGATTTTCCAAAGTACCCCTATTAGATACCTAGAAAGGCAAAGAAAGGACCATGCAATTTGATGTACATTAGTTACTGGGTGTGGGCAAAGAGAGATGCTTGGATGATGTGTTGGTGTGTTCTTCTTTGAGATTAGTAGCTGTCATGGGGAACAGTTCTAGGGTCTTCAGTGGTCTGTTACAACATGGGAACGGTAAACCAATGTCCACCGTCGACATCATCCAATCATGGCCGCACATTCTCACCATAGGACTCTCCATCTCGAACCTTGATGGTATCTCAGGCTTCCAATTGTGGCCTATCACTTGTGGTGCAACTTCAATTTCTCCCTGCTCCAAAATAGCTGCAGAATAAGAATGGAAACACGACCAACCACTACAATGTGGAAAGTTTTATGTAATTGTATGCTGTTACTCGCAAATAACCAACAAAGCAATACAAGACAGAGAGAAAAGCAACCTACGTGAACCTGGCTTAACCTATCAATTTGCACAATACCACATAAAGAAGCCCTAGCTAGCTGATATGTGACTACATATGTTCATTCACATCCTACTAAATCCTACTTATTGACATGTTTTGTCAGTGATAAGTGATAAAACGTAGCCACAACGTAGAAGCTGTGTTCCCAGCAAGGAACTAGAACTGTAAATATATCTTGGAGATCTTTCCATCCATTTTCATTCTTAACTTTCTTGTAACTTTGTTATGCATTTTATGTCTAGGTATTGAATTTCGGGATGGGAAGATTTGGTTCCTCACATGGTACAATCAGGGGAGAGAAAAGTTACAACCTTAGATCCAAATTGGAAGTCGTGTACTAAATGAGATAAAAGATTGTTTGTCATGGTCATTATTCAAAGGTTCTCTAGAAGGGGAAAGAAGAAAAAGAGAGGAATATTCTCATTACACATTTACCAAAATGAAGTGTGGGTGTACTTGTTTGTGTTTGTATATGTATTAATATATATAATCAAGAGTCCTAAACTCTGATTACTATTTCTATTCTGGTAAAAAGAAGACTAAGTGAACTACAAAGAAGGAATAATCGATATATCACCTGATGATGAATAATACCAGCTGAAGTATGGTATGGAAGTTGATGAAGGGAATCTGAAATTGGTGTAGGAGGATGATCAAAGTAGTTAAAAAGATGGTAGTTTGATGGGATGTGTTGTGGCTGTTCAAGATCATGATGATGATGATAAAGTTGCTGCTGCTGGAGTTGCTTGATGAGTTTCCTTCTAAGCTTCTGTCTATCCCTTGCCTTGTGGTTTTGAAACCAATAGAACACATTCTTGCCTTCAATCTTTCCATACAGAGAGAGGTGGGCAGTGATCCTCTGAATTTGGGAAGCGTGAGGTGTTCTAATTCCACTTCTATACAACTCCTCCAAGATCATGAGCTGCTCTGGTGTTGGGCACCACCTGGAGGATGTTGAAGGAGACATAATGTGTGGCAATACACTCCCTTGGTCTGGTAGGTTTTTCGTTGTTTTTATCTGCTAGGAGTTCTGATCTCCAAAGAGGAAGTATAAATAGTTGGATAAGGGGAAAAGAAACAGTGCAATAGAGAGATAGAGAGGTGAGACAAAAGGAATAGAGAGAGAGAGAGAGAGAGAGGTTAAAAGTAAGAGATGAAAAGTACAAAATTTGCAGGTTGGTAATGCTGATGTTTCCCCGAGAGGAGCATTCAAGTGTAGGTTTCAATCCATGCACTGAGTGTGTTTGTGTGTGTGAGAGAGATCGAGAATCTAAATGGAATGTGAGTAATAAGCAGTTGTAGTGAATGAGATGAAACTGAGCAGAAATAGTGAGGGAGGGGATTGAATGATTATGTCATCATCATCACCATCATCCTCCGATTATTATTTACTTTATGGAAAGAATGTATTAGATACACCAAGTAAATTTGGATTCGGAGACAGAAATGGTCACTCTCCCTCATCTTTCTCTTTCAAGCTTCAATCATCCACAGTTGACCCAACCTGCTGTCCAAGCAAGCGATGAACACGCCCCTAATTCAATGAGATTTTATATAGCAACTACTCTATATCTAGAAAATAATTAAGTTTCTCATTAGTTAATTTTTGGACCACTTTCAAGTTAATCGTACAAATTAGCATCTCTATTCACCCATTAAAACTTAAACTAAGATTAAAAAAACTTAAACTAAGATTAATTTAATGCATGGGTAATGTGACCCTAAGGATCTAGTCAATGTAGTCAGTCTAGCCCTTAAAAAGCCTCTAAAGATTGTAGGTTTGAGTCACTTAGTTTATTCAATATTAAAAAAATCATAACTGAAAAGGAACTAATTTTCATGCCACTTTTCTTTCTGTATATAACTATTAGCTTTACGAGTTGCATTGCATGAGCAGTGAGCTTTCATCATCTTTTTCCCTGTGAAAATACACGTGCAATCATGAAATTATCGTCGGGGTTCCGCATATGACTTTATTTGACATGCCAATCAAATTAGCAAATGTCTAAAGAAACTGTAGTAATCACTGGAGAGGCTTCTACTGGAAAAGAACAGGGATGCTTTGGTGAACTGAGCAAGAGTTAATTTATAGTTGATGACTTTCCCTCCTACGTTATACAGTTTCATGTAGGGTGTTCTTAGCATACAAATTTATGAGATCGATCTTTTTAGCGGGTGGCGAGCTGACCTGATACTCAATCTCGCAAAAGAAAACGCTGCGATCTTGAACTCTGTTCACGTTATGGCCCTTAAAACTGTATGTCATATCATTTTGCCTTCCCTTTTACGAGCTTTGAGCACTACCAAGAACTGTTCGGCTTCATCTCCTGACATTATCATTAATCTCTCGTCTCCTCCTATTGATTTATCATCAATTCTGATGCAAGTACCTACGTTTTGGCAATTCATGCGAATTGGGGTGTCTCTCTCTCTCTCTCTCTCGCTCAGAGTTGTTTTGTTTAGTTTGCCTTGGAACGTAAGCTCTGTAGAGTCACAAAGGAACTTGCGTTACATAAATGCATGCCTGCCTTTTTGGCTTTGCATTGCCTTATTTGCTCTGTTAACAATCCCTTTAATCTCAACCGTCCATTAAGTATAGTATATACATCCTTATTGTCCCCCGTGCCACCACCATCCCATTAAAGATATGAGCTGCTTCGTTGTGTCTTAAGACTGTTGTGTGCCAGTGGCAGTGGTGACAATCCATAATAAAATCTCTGACGTATCTCATACTATGCAAACCTAGAGAAAAGAGTCTGGTTAGGTATTTAATGTCGATTTAAATATGATTTTCCTTGAATAGGATATGATCTTTTTTAATGCAAACATAGAGTTGGGAGTCATTTATCGATCTTTTTTTATACAATATCCTATATATAAATCGATAAGAAAAAAAAAATCCCAAATGGCAAGCATTTTCCTTTAGCATATCCATTATCTCTATTTTTTTCTTTTTCAATTTCATGATTTTCAAATTTGGTGGAATCGTTTCCTTTTGACTTTCGTGCCTGAAAGAATGATAAAAGAGAGAGTGAGAGAGGATAATTTGCAAGTGGACCATTGCACGAAAATCATAAAATGCTTGCTATGCTATACCAAAATGAATAGTTATTAAGACCCTGACAAACTCTTCCTTTTTTTGTTAAGAGTCCAGGCCGGTACAGTAAATTTGGCAGGAACGAAATGGCAACCGATTAAAGCTTTGTAAACGAGTAAAGGTTGAGGCTATGGAGGGAGCCAAGTTACTGTGTTCACACACACAGAATCTTACAATTCAGAAACTGGGGAGATTCAACGAGGGCTATAACACAAAAACTGTCTAGTCACATTTCAGTACCATCCCATCCCAGAATTATTTTGTTTTCTTTTCTAAACCTAAACTAAAGTAACAACGTTGTAAGTGTTTAATCAGACCTTATCTTTATAGGGTATCGAGTTTTTTTATTTATGGTAAAATTATATGCTCTCGTCATCCATGAATCATTGCTATGTGTCTGATTTGTGATTAGACGTCTCCTTGCGTCGCACAAGTACTGAAATAGCTTGTACTTACATATAACACGCCATGTCTTTTTTTTTTTTTCTCTCTAGGTTTCTTTCCATTTTCTAGTTTATGAAAATACAATCATTTCAGACAGCCAACGTCTGCCTCTCAAAACGTTACCCTCATTAAGCGAGAGTGCTCTATTTAGACAACTTATGCAGCAATATAAGCAATGTCGCCTACAAACGTTAACTTATTTCAGTGAAAGTTCCTATTTAGTCAGTGCTTATTCTAAAAAAATGGATTGCGGATTTTTCAAAGAAAAAAAAACAATGTCGCCGTGTTGGGAGAAACGACTAACGAATACTAAAACGATAAATCACTGGACAAGTCTTCTTCTCATCGGAGTTTGAAGCGCTGACGAAGGATACATACACAAAATCTTACCAATTAAACAGCAACACCAAGGAACACATGTCTGGAATGGAGTATGAAAGAATTATCATTCGATAGTAAGATAGGGGCTGTAGAGGACTACTAAGCTGTCAAGAAAGCAAAGACAAGCGAAATACGTACAAAAAGACAATGAACTATAGTCAACGTCTAATTAATGTAGGGAAGGAGGGACCGTGCACGCTAAACGCTATTTGCGGATGGAAATTCACTGACGAGTTCAGGTTAATAGCAAACCTTTATTTGTTTAGTACTTTTTCATTAGTGCCTGATTGAATAAACTTTCGGGATATTAATAAGTAATTTTATTTTTTATAAATCTTTTTTTAAGACGAGTATTTGACTGTAAAATAAAAAAGTATTTTTTAATAGATATAATTTTTTTGGCAGTCAAAATATAACTTTTTAAAAAACTCAAATTTGTAACTTCTCAAAAAAGCGTTTTTTTATGTAAATTTATCAGATTAATTAATGAGTTTATTTTTTGTCCTTTTTATTCTTATGTTTTACACATAATTCTCAAAATATCACAAACTCATCTTCACAGTTATCTTGCAAATCTTATTGTATTACAATAAAATGTATAATTTATTATGTATTTAATTATTTACTCAACTTAGATATTTATTTTTGAGATTTATATCATATTATTTGACTTTTTTTATATGTTTTAATATTTACTTTCGATATTAGTTTACATGTTATAATAATCTATATAAAAGATTTGGTTAGATATATTTTCATTTATGTTTTATATGGTTTAAAAATATATAATAATTAATATATTGTGCTTTGCATATTATTTAATATAATTTAAATAATTTTTATATGCATAAATAATTTTTATTACAAAATAAAATTAAAATTAAAAGTACTTTTTATTTTTATGTTGCCAAACAGTTTACTGTATAAAGCTCTTTCAAAAAAGTTTTTTTTAATGACAGCCAAACAGTCAACTGGCTTCTTTAAAAAGTTCTTTTCAGAAAAGATCTACTGACAAAAAACTTTACTAATATAAATTCAATCAAACAAACGCTTATTATGCTAGCTCGTCGGGAAATATTGTTTTAAATTCTGCAATTTTAAGATCCTTACATGTTAAGATACCACGTTATGGTTGTAATACCAGTTTATAAAATTTCATTTACTTTTAACATTTAAAAGGCTTAATTAAAGTTTAAATACTCTTTAAAAATTTAGAAAGAGATCTCAAACATTCTCTTAATCATGTCATGCTTGCTAATAGCCATGAACTTGATAATATATATGGTTAGGTCGGCATTGTCAGGCTCAGGCTCAGGTCCAATCGCCATCAGCCCAGTTGTAAGAGACAACCTCCCATGCATGCGTGAAGACCTACGTAAAAGACCTAAACCTAGCAGCTATCCCATATATAAGGTATTACTTTGGCATAATTCAGGTACGATATTCATACACTGCTTCTCTTTGCTTTTAGCTGCCCATCACCTTCACTAGAAACCTAACTTGAGCGTTGGAGGGGCCTGCCGGCAACCAACCCCCCGGCTTGCCTTTATTGTTTTGCAGGTATTCCCGAGTTTGAACCTCTCGAGACGATGGATCCAAGTAACAGCATCCAGCCTCAACAAAATCAGACTGAACCATTTGGCACCCACCGTGGGGCCCGACGTCAGGGCACCACGTCCAGAAATACACAGGTCAGTCAAGCGGCAGCAGCCAATCCTGATATCGCCGCCGTCACGGCACTTGCACTACAACGGATGGGTTCGCAATTGCCTGCCACTCTTTCGCCAGCACATCACGAGTCTCATGCGCAATCTTCACACCCGAACGATCAGCCACAGCCTCAAAACCAAGATCAAGAGGCACAGAGAGTAGCTCTGGAGGATAACGCCGAGACTAACTCGCATCCAAACCTCCAGCATCCCCCATACGCAAATCCTCCTGTACCGCAACAAACCTACCTTACCCGGAGGCAGATAGAGGAAGCGACCGATCTATTAATTTGCCAAATCTTGAAGTCTCCGCCGGAACAACAACAGACGCCCGCTTGGCAGATTGGTGCGATGGCCGAACGCCATTCTGCTGAAGCTCTAGAAAAGATCGTGGACGATCGCATCAATATGGCCATGAATTCCCGTTCGACTCATCCATCAACACAGTACAACTCTCCTTTCATCCCAGCGATCTTGGATAGCCTCCCTGCGGTCGATACCAAAATACCGACGCCTGAAAAATACACTAAAAAGACCGATCCCATAGACTATTTGCAGCACTTCTAGTTGATGATGAACCTACATTGCGTCCCGGACGCCATTCAATGTAAGGCATTTTGTACCGCTTTTTAAGAAGGAACTCGACGATGGTTCAATAGCCTACCCCCGTGCTGCATCACTTGCTTCGAGGATTTCAAGCTGCTATTCCTCAGTCAA
>JAOSBM010000008.1:4048498-4063288 GCA_027568955.1 Erythroxylum tenue
GGCCCAGGCCCAGGTCCAATCGCCATCAGCCCAGTTGCAAGAGACAACCTCCCATGCATGCGTGAAGACCTACGTAAGTATTACTTTGCTATAATTCAGGTACGATATTCATACACTGCTTCTCTCTGCTTTTAGCTGCCATCACCTTCACCAGAAACCTAACTTGAGCGTCGGAGGGGCCTGCCGGCAACCAACCCCCGGCGTGCCTTTATTGTTTTACAGGTATTCCCGAGTTTGAACCTCTCGAGACGATGGATCCAAGCAACAGCATCCAGCCTCAACAAAATCAGACTGAACCAATATAAAAGGCCTCTTCTGGATTGTATTGCAAAAAGTGCGAGAATAGAGTCAAATATTTGGAAATTAATTATTTTATATTTTCAATTTAAATTAATAGGTTAAATTTGTTAATTTATGTACTTTCAATTAATCAGCTAATTACACTCAATGCATAACATTATCAATTTATTTAATAAAAATATATTTTATCTTTACGCATTTTATTTTTATATTTAGTATTCAATATTAAAGATAAATTTCTATAATAATTATCGTACAATTAAAATTATAATAAAACCATAATTTAAAATTCATATTACATTTAGATATTATTCTTAAGTTATTTCTAATTGTTGTTTCATCAAAACATGTTATTAATAGAACAATAAAACTAACACACCTTTTTTATTAATAGAGTAATTAAATTCATAACGTATGAAAAATACTCAAACAAACACATTTATGCTTATAAGATAATAAATTTATTGAATTGGACTGATTATGAGGATTGTCAATAAATCAATTACTTATGTGTTTATAGATGTCTTTAATATGATGATTCTACAATTAATCATTAGACTTAAGATTATCAAAATATCTTATAGAAAAATACTATATTTTAATATTACTTACGACCTATATTTGTTGATTCGGTAGTAATTAGATATAACGTGAACTGTATGAAGGTATTTAAGTGAGCCAATAAAAAGATTCATTACTTTAAAGTGATTAAGAATTATATTTGACAAATTTTAATTAGCAGTGATTTAAAATTTTGTTGACTATAGTGAATTAAGATTTGAATTTTTAACTAAATATCAATTCTAAATTAATCGTTAATTAGAAAGAAAAAAATAGGTAAGGAATAAAAAAGATATTGATAATATATTATGAATAGATGAACAAGTATTTTTATATTTTCTTTTGAGTTAATATTCTGTTAATATTTGGTAAAAATTAGGCGGTATGTCCCATCGAAACTTATTGAAATATCCAATAACTGCTTTGGTTAACAAGTAGGCTACCACATTTACATACCTCAGGATCTATTTAAAAGTAAAGAATTAAAAGTTACTAATAGCTTACTCAAAAAAAAAAGTTACTAATAGTAAATTTACAATTATCCAGTATCGCTCCCACCTCATTAATGCCCTGATTTTTTAATCAACATAGCGCTTTTGGTAATCCTTCTTAAAAATTGGGTTATTTGTTTTTGCTTTATGTACACCGTTAAAAATTAGACTATTGAACAATTATTGTTTCAATTTATTCTGTTAAAATGATTTTTTAGAAAATCATAAAAAATTTCGTTTGATTTTGCAACAAAATTAAGTGTTAATTAATTAAATCATAAAAATTTTATTATCTAAATTGAAGGATTGAAAAGTAAAATGCTGATGGCTGCACTACACTCTCTTCGTAATAAATAATTCTCGAAACGTGGCTTAATTAATATAAGTCAGAAAAAGGGCGATAGAACATAAAGAATCTCATTGTCATTGTCATTGTCATTGTGGTTGTAGCCCCAAATTAAATTGTGATGGAACACATCGAACGTGCAATGCAATGCCATCATTTACTTAGCCTGCCGAAATAATTGGAGAGGGCCTTTACCAGTACCGAACTCTATTTTGTAGCGTGTCTTTTTGCCGCCAAGCCCTCTTTGTCTCCCAAGTAACATCAATTTCTGCATCATTGTAGTGCATTGGGAAAACGTCGTGACATTTATTTCCAGTGTGTAACCACTAACCCCATCCTTTTCAACCAACACTTTCTCAGTAATATCCTTTTGCTACAGTCTTATGAACTGTTCTTTGCTAGATCGATAGCGTCCACCACGTGCATATACTTTGATAGTGCATAGACTAGCTTTTCAAAAAAAAAAAAAACATTTAAAACTATAATTCGGTGATCTAGACAAAAACACAACTGAGAAGAATACGATATACAAAGTAATCTAATTAACAAGTAAAATAATTGAACCCTGGTGGAGAAATGTTTCTGCATCTTATTTGTTAGTAAATCACAGACGTGTGCAAAAACTATATTCTATAATTTATGGACCACGTAATTATATTTAAATAGTATCGTAGGTGCAATGAAATTTACTCCATATTACTTATTTCCTTTTATTTAAAATAAGTGTTGTTTTAGAGAAATGGATATTTATTAAAAAAGTTAATGAAAATATAATCTGTATAATCTGTGTAATTAAGTTGCGAAAAAAATTAAAGGGTAATTTTAGAAGTAAAATCATAAATATTCATAAAAAGTCACAAACGACACTTGTTTTGAATAATTAAAATCCCTTTAAAACGACACTTATTTTGAATAAAAGAGAGTATTAGTTAACTTAACATAACTTTGCAGATTCACATGTAACAGTTTTTATACAGATGATTACATCAAAATGCCTACCTCAATTTCATCACAAAAGGAGCGAAAATCTACGTGCTTGCAGTCCAGGAGGGGCATATCGATTTCGTTAGCCAAATCTTACATCGCAAATCGACAGACGGAAGAATAGTCATCGGCTCTCAGATAAGCCATGAGCCCATTCATTTGTCATTTCTTACAAGCCCATGAGCCATAACCGAGGTTCAATTCATTTGGAACTTTCTGTCCTTTGAGAAAATTGTCCCTTCATTTTTATGTACGTTCAACATTAAATACTACGGATGGTATTGAGCCGGATTGGGTTTGAACTTGGGCTAAAAAATTAATGGTCAAGTTTGAATTAGACCCAAGCCCAATTAGGTTCAAGGTACGTGACATGAATCCGAGCTCGATTAGATTTGAGCAATCCAAAGTACGATCAAGTTTAGGCTTAATCTGATTATTTTTAATTAAAAATTTAGAAACGATGTTTTACTTAAAACTTTCATACTTCAAACTAAACAGTTGAATTATCATAATTATGATTTTTTTCATAATTATCATAATTGTGAAACCTACAAAGTAATATATCAACCTTTACTTCTCATCATAATATCTTCTTGAAAAGAAATGACAGAACCCCAAATTACAATTCAATCGTTCCACCAATGTTCTAGCTTAGTATCAGTCAAACTAGTTTCCAACAATTATTTCATGTGACGATCACAGATCGTTCTTCTTCTTCAAAAATTTGGAGTGCTCCATCATCTAGAAAAGAATAGTAGAAAACCTGAAAAAATTTTCAAGATAAGATTGAAAATCCACCCTAAACTTACTTGGTAACTAATATGATGGATTACTCATTTCATGGGTTCTCGATTCAATTAAAGAAGAAGTCCAACAATTAATGGACGAAGAAGTAACAACCTATAATCTCTGGAAAACTTCGATGGAGGAACTATCACTACTAATAACCATTGAGAAGGAAGGATTGCTTGAAGTCTTACCTATGAAAATTAAGAAAGGATATCAAATTTTTTTGGATGACTATGTAAAGATATTTGTATCAATTTACAATAATCTTATTGTGAAAAAGTTTTTTAATTTGCTCAGGGTCTAGAAAGAAAATATGAAAAATTTTCATCTAGCTATAGTAACAAAGCCACCCTACCCTACTTTTGATCAATTTATTCTCTTACTCTTCGGGGATATGAAAAAACTCTTTTTGACTCAATAGAGGAAGAAAGATTTCGTATTGAACACGATCAAGCCTTTTTTAACAATATGGATGAGGACATATCAAAGGAGGTCATGTATTTAAGGTTTCATTCAAGTCACCACAACAATTTAAGTGGTGCAAACATGCTTTAAAAGAAGAAAGGGGAGTTAGTTGGAACTCAACTATTGAAAAAGATGGCAAGGTAACTTGTCAAATATATGAAAAAAAAAGAATCTTATTACCCTTAATTGTTAATACAAATTCGATTATTTATGCCAATTAGAGGATTTTCTCCAAGCCTTAACAGCTCTCACTTTGAATAAAGAAGACCCATTATTCAAAATAAATTCAGCTGCGACTGGTCATATAAAAAATAATGAATGTATATAATCTCAAATTAAATCATATAAAGGAGATGTTGGTAATAAAAATAAATTGCCTATTACACACATTGGAAATGCTCACGTAGGAAAAACGAACTTGAAAGATGTGCTTTGGATTTTATAATTCATGAAAAACTTAGGAGCAGTTGGTTCACATGGGAGAATGATAATATGAATGGAAATGAATATAATGAGGAATGAGAATTGATATTATCATTATAATTATGATGTTTGGTTAAGAGGAATGAATGATTACCATTACCGTTACCATTGATAGTGATTGGCTTGTAAAAAATATTAAGAAATAAAAATTATTATATTTTAATTAATTTATTATATTTTAATTAATTATAATATAATACAATATAATTAATTATATTTTAATTAATGAATGAATGAATTATATTTTGATTAATTATGTTGTAATTAACTGATTATATTTTAATTAATTATAATGTAATTAATTAATAATAATATTTTAATTAATTGTATTTAATTAATTAGAATTAAAAATATTTTAAAAAAAAGAGTCACTGCTAAGGAATGAGTTTCATTCCTCTACTAAATGGAAGGTATGAAAGATTTCCTAAAAGTGAGATATCAAACAATTGCCCATGATTAATTAATTATATTTTAATTAATTAATTGTATTTAATTAATTTGAATTAAAAATATTTTTAAAAAAAGAGTCACTACTAAGAAATGAGTTTCATTCCTCTACTAAATGAAAGGTATAAAAGATTTCCTAAAAGTGAGATATCAAAGTATTGCGCCTATAACAATAATCAGTAACTAACCACTCATTTTTCATTTCTTACCTATTGACCCATTTCCAAACCCATCAACCAAACACCTTCTTATTATCCATAAGAGCAGAGCAATTTTATGTGTTGGATCTTGGACTTTAAAAAGCTTTTACAATAATCAAAGGAAGTAGTCAATTCTCTTTGGAGCACCAACACTTGGTCTCCAAGTTCAAGGATTTAATGTTTTTATAAAAAAGAATGAATATCATTGATGTCACAAATTGGAAAGCTACCTCATCTATTTGTGATAGTTTTCAATTTAGAAAATTTTGTTAACTTCCTTTTAATTCAAATAATAAAATATCATAATTTTCTCTTGAAAAGGTATAATTGTGATCTTTGGGACTAACCATTGTTGCTTCTAATCAAGATTTTCAATTTTATACTATAGTCATAGATTATTTTTCACACTTCACTTAGCTTTATTTGTTTTAAATGAAATCTAAATTTTATTCTTATTTTCTCAAGTTTCAAAAACTTGTAAAAATAAATTTGATAAGAAGATTAAGCTTTTTCAATGTGATTTAGGTGAAAATTTTAATTTCATATCTTTCTTACCTATTTAGACAATTATGAAATTTATGTGTAGGTATTTTGTTCAAGAACTTCAATTCAAAACAATTCAAAACAAAGTCGTAAAATGTAATACGTCTTATAGTTAAATAAAAATTTGCTGTTATTTTGGTGAACTGAAAATTTCCTTACTGTCACATATTTAATCAATTGGATGCCTTCTTAAAGATTAGAAAATAAATCTTCATATTTTAAGTTGTATCAAAAGAAGCCAAATTATGATGACTTGTGGGTGTTAGGATAATTGTGCTTTCATTTTCTACAACATCAAAAGGACCAAAATTTTTCAAGAAAACTTATCCTTGTGTCTTTAATGCTATAGTCCTTATTCAATGAGTTTACATCTCTTATTATATTATCTTTGATGAAGGCAAAAGTTCTTACAAGCCTTCTCATCAGGAGTATATCTCTTTATCATTGGAGCCAACATGATTTCCTTCTCCAATTGAATGGATTGAAGTATCAAATAATGCTCCTTCGTCAATAAATATTTAGTATGATCAATTTGAATCTCAACAATATATTTTATGGGTTGATTCTTATAGTGATACGAATGACACTCAGGATAATTCTGGTGACGAAATAACTACTGAAATCCTTCATATTGTTTCAGCACCATTACTTGATATTACCATCTATATTGATGGTACTGATAATGTTCTTTAAAAGCAACCTACTCCTACTCAAAATACTAATGAGATCGCATGTCCTCAATAAGATCAACATCCTCTAAGTCATTTAAAGGATTATGCTTTCTCTCTTATTCAAGCTGAAATTCCAAATAAGCCTTAGAAACTTCAATCCGCTCTCAAGGATCCTCGGTAGATAGATGTCATAAATGAGGAACTTTAAGCTCTTAAAAGTTAATGTAGGTCACTCAAAGTGGGTCTATTACATAAAACAATTAAAGATGGTTTCATTGATTGATTTAAAGCTCAACTAGTTTCTTATTGATTTACTCAAATATTTAGTATCAACTACAACAAAACCTACATTCTCGTCATTTGCCACTCCGCCATTCGTTTGGTGATTGCTCTTCCTACAACTCTAAATTGGTGTATTTGTCATCTTGAAGTGAAAATATGTATTCTTTCGTGGCACCATCAAGGAAATTATATATATGGAGAAGCCTCTTAGTTTTCTTAAGGCTCACAAATCAGATCATGTATGGCTTCTTCATAGATCTCTTTGCAGACTCAGACAACCCTATGTGCATGATTTAATCGTCTCTTTTGCTTTCTACTGCATCTCGAGTTTTATTGTAGTAATCAAACTCTTTTCTCTTCATCTATTGGCAACATTCACCAATTATTTTACTTATAATATATGTGAAAGAAATCACACGGTTCTCCATAAACCCTCACACAAACTCATTAGACAAAGGATACAGATTGAGAATCGAAGGATAAAAGAAAGAAAATGTCTGAAGCTTATGAAGGGAAGAGAGAAGTGACTCTTGAATGTTTTAATGATGTCTGAAGACTTGTGCTGAACCTAAGTCACTCATGTGAGACTCACGTGAGACACATCAGAAGTAGAGACAAAACGCATAGCTTAAGAGGAGCACATATGCAAAACGTAGCATTTCATTAAACAAAAAAAGGAATGTCTGATGGATGTGAACATAAGGAGTGAGGCTAAGTTTCAAAGGACACGTGCATAACACATGCATCATACATTGACTCATTCAATCACAACTGAAAGTAACTACAACAAGCCTTATAAATAGGACAAGCTTCAAGCATCAGATAGAACAACATATTACAAGCAAATACATGTATTCAGTCTTCTTATTCAAGAGAGGAAATAGAGAGAGTGCTAGAGTACTTATCAAAAGAGTAGTAGGGAGTTTGTGAGGAAGCTCTTGCAGGTGTTGTGTAAATACTCATTCTCTTGTATCCCTTCTTTCTTGATACTAGTAAAAACCCGGTGTGAGATTGACCCTTGGACGTAGATAGCTTTGTGTTATCGAACCAAGTAATTCTTGTGTCTTCTTTACTTTTCTGCAACTCTCCATTTCTGCAAAAACCAAGTTAATACGTTAACCATCATCAGATAAAAAAACATAATTCAGAAATACAAGCAAAGACCCTAATAGATTGGTATCAGAGCCATCGAAGTTTCTATCCACATTGACAAGTTAGAGAATTCATCAAGAAGAAAGTTCAAGTACAAGTCTTTACAAAGAACCTACAAGATGGCGGGAAAAGAGATGGAAGTGTTTACTGGAAATGAGAACTTTGCAATCTGGAAATTACATATGCAAGCCCTTCTTGAATCCTATAATGATTTGGGGCCATAGATGCTACCTATGAAGATGAGCCAGACCCTGTGAAGAATTTGAAGAAAGTAAGATTGGCACATTGCAAGCTAATGTTGCATCTTTCACCAATTGTCATCAGAAAACTGAAAGATTGCAACACTGCAAAGCTTTTATGGGATAAACTAGATGAGATCTATTCCAAAAGATATTTACCAAACAAGATGACACTACTGCACAATCTTGCAAACTTCAAGATGAATACAACAGTAACGTTAGAAGACAACCTGGATTATTTCTTTAAACTAATTCAGGATTTTGAAGCTACTGGGGAGACAATCTCTGAGAACACCAAGCAGTGGTGATTCTAAAGTCACTACCATAGGAGTACAATGGATTCAGAAAGGTGGTCAAGCATGCTAGTGGTGATGCTCTAACAGTGAAGAGAGTCCTTAATTCTTTGATGGAGGAAGTTATAGACAACAATCACTTTAAAAAGGAACCAGAGGTGATGTTCTTGGACAACAGATCCGAGAATAGATCTGCACAAATTGGTTCAAAGAAAGGTGGACAGAAAACTAAAGGAAAGGGCAAACATAAGAAGAATGATGATGACAAGAAAAAGAACAAAGCTAAAGGTAAGAAATGTTATTATTATGATAAAGAAGGTCATTTTGTAAGGGATTGCAGGAAGAAGAAGAAGTACAATGAGGCACAAAAGGGTGATTCAGGAAATGTTGAAAAGTTTGAAGAATCTAGTGGAGATGAGATACTTACTATGACAGCCGAATCAGATGAGTTGACAACAGAGTGGATTCTAGATTCAGGTTGCACAATGTATGTAACTCCCCACACAGGGACGGAGCCATGTTATAGGGGAGGGGGGCCATGGCCCCCCCTTTCAAATATTTTTTTAAAACAAATTACTTATATAATTAAAAATTTTAAAATTACAAATATAAGTGGCCCCCCCTTAAAAAAAATCCCCATCTTCTCTTCTCTTAGAGTTGAGTCTGGCTCTGTCCCTGTCCCCACAGAGAGTGGTTCTCTTCTTTTGAGAACTTGTCAGCCAAAGTAAGGATGGCTGATGCAGGGAATCAAGATATCAAAGACATTGGTAATGTTTCCATCAAGATGCATGATGGAAAGAGAAGAACATTGAACAACGTTAGATATGTCCCTGGAGTTAGAAGAAATCTTCTATCTGAAAGTACCTTTGATAAGCAAGGATACAAGATAAGGTCCAAGGATGGTTTGAGAGATATCATCAAGGATGGTAAGGTGGTCATAAGGGCAATTGAGAGGGGGGGGGGGCTTATACTATGTTGTAGGGATTACAGAAATCAATCTAACAGTAGAGAAAAAGGAGCTGAACTCAACAATTCTATGACATGCAAAACTAGGACATGTAGGGAATAAAAGTCTCAAACACCTAGAGCAACAGGAACTGCTGTCAAACACCACTATAAAGAAGATTGACTTCTGTGAAGGATGTATCCTAAGGAAACACCACATAACTGCTTCCCCAAAGATTGCAAGGAGAGCCACCAGTAACATAGAGTATGATCATAGTGACCTTTTGGGGCCAGCTCAGACTCAAACTATAGGAGGTAAGAGGTATTTCATGTCTATTATTGATGACAGGTTCAGAAAATGCTAGATCTATCTCCTGAAGTCTAAGGACGAAGCACCAGAAGCATTTGTAAAGTGGCACACCTTGATGGAGAATCAAACAGGAAAGAAATTAAGATGCCTAAGAACAGACAATGGGTTGGAGTTTTGCAATAAAGAATTTGATGACTACTGTGAGAGGAAGGGAATTCAAAGGCATAGAACTGTCAAGGCTACACCTCACAGAATGGAGTAGCAGAAAGACTAAACAGGACCTTACTTGAGAAGACAAGATGCATGTTGCTGTCCTTAGGCCTATGCCAAGCATTATGGGGGGAAGCTATCAAAACCGCAGCATACCTCACAAACAGACTACCAACATCTGCAAATGAGTATAAGACTCCTGAAGAGGTATGGACTGGTTCTAAAACTAATTTAACTCATCTGAAACCTTTTGGATGCAGTGCCTATATTCACCAAACAGAAGGGAAGTTAGAACCTATAGCAATTAAAGGGGTGTTTCTCAAATATCCAGAAGGAATTAAAGGGTATAAAGTCTTAATCCTATAGTTAGGAGCTTACAAAACTCAGATAAGCAGAGATGTAGTGTTCAAGGAAACTGAATTCCCATTACTAAAACATAAAGATGGAGGAATGCATGTCTAAGAGAATGTCCTACAGCAGTTGGGATCAAACAAAAGTTTAAACCACTTCTATGTCCCACCCTCCACATATGAAAGAGGAGAAACAGAAATAGCTGCTGAATAGACAACACAAGCAGAAAAAGAAACAATGGACTCAAATTCTAACTCTCAAGAGGGAACAGAGCAGGAATAGGGAACAACAGAAGTTCAAACTCCACTGCAAGACTATTAACTAGTCAGAGACAAGGAACCAAGACAGGTAATACCAAACAGAAGGAATTTTAAGACTAATCTAGTTGAATATGCTTGTTTAGTTGCAGAATTAGTTGAGTCAAGAGCATCAGAAACTTATGAGGAGGCTATGAAGAGAGATGATGCAGATTAGTGGAAAAAGGCTTGCCTAAGTGAATACACTTCTTTAATGAAGAATGAGACTTAGAAGCTAGTTCTTAAGCCACCTAATGCTAAGGTGATTGAATGTAAATGGATATTCAAGCTAAAGGATGAAGTGACTGAAGCTGATCTGAAGACCTACAAGGCTAGACTAGTAGCAAAAGGCTTCAGGCAAAGAGAGGGAGTGGATTACAAAGAAATTTTCTCTTCAGTGGTCAAGTTTAAAACAGTAAGGATAATACTAACCCTAGCAACTCTGAATGATTTGGAGATACATCAGATGGATGTAAAGACAACATTCCTATATGAAAGGCTAGAAGAAACCATCTACATGAAGCAACCCACAGGCTTCATAGATAAAGAGAATCCTGATCAAGTCTACTTGCTAAAAAAATCTCTATATAGCTTAAAACAAGCTCCTAGGCAATGGAACAAGAAGTTCCATAAGGTGGTGACATAATTAAAGTTCAAAAGAAGTGCTTATAACTATTGTCTATACTACAAGGATTTAGGGAAGGAAGAAGCAATCTACATGCTAGTGTATGTGGATGATCAAATCATCACAAGAAAGCTAGTGAAGAAAATTCAAGAAGTGAAGAATGCTCTGAGGAAGAATTTTGATATGAAAGACCTAGGGAAAGCTCAAAAGCTACCGGGTATGTAGATCATAAGGAATGAAGCAGAAGGGAAGCTATGGTTGATACCAAGGGACTACATCAGAAAAGTCCTACATCAGAAAAGTCCTATCTAAGTTCAACATGGAAGATGCTAAGCCTAGTCCTGCTCCAATTGCCACACACTTACAACTGACAGCTGCTAAGAGTCCAACAATAGAAGCAGAACAGAAACAAATGCAGAAATATCCTTATGATGTAGGTATAGGTTGTATAATGTATATGATGATCTGTATTAGACCTGACTTAGCACATGCAATCAGCCTACTTAGCAGATTCATGGCTAATCCAGGTCTAGAACATTGGCAGGGTTTTAAAATAGTACTTAGATACTTAAAGGGGACCCTAAATCATGTTCTATGTTTTTCTAAATCTAACCTACAATTCCTTAAACATACAAGCTTAAATGGCTAAGTAGATGCAGACTATGCAGCATATAAGGACACACGTAAATCACTATCAGCATATTATTTCACACTATCAAGCAATACAGTAAGCTGGAAAGTTCAACAACAATCAGTGGTGTCACTATCTACAACAGAAGCAGAGTACTACGCTATCACAGAAGGCTTAAAGGAGCTAATATGGCTAAAGGGGCTATTAATAGAAATCAAAGTTCAAATCACAGAAGTAGCTATTCACACAGACAGTCAGAGTGCACTTTATCTGAGCAAGGATCTGGTTTTGCACGGGAGGTCGAAACATATCGACGTTCGACTCCACTTCATCAGGGACAAGATCAACACCGGAGAGTTTGACCTGAAGAAGATAAAAGGAGAACAAAATCTGTCAGATTTCAGGACAAAAGTAGTTCCAATAAAGAAATTCATTTTCTGTAGAGAGTTTCTACAGATAAATGAAGCAACTTGAAGGAAAAATCAAAGCTTACCCGTCGATCTCACATCGAAAAAAAGAAAAAAAACTAGGGTTTCAGATTTCTGAAATTAGTCACGAATTAAAGAGCTGCGTGAAGATTCATGGAGAAGGAGGGAATAATGTGAAGGAAATCACATGGTTCTCCATAAACCTTCACACAAACTCATTAGACAAAGGACACAAATGGAGAATCGAAGGAGAAAAGAAAGAAAATGTCTGAAGCTTGCGAAGAGAAAAGAGAAGTGACTCTCGAATGTTCTAATGATGTCTGAAGACTTATGTTGAACCTAAGTCATTCAAGTGAGACTCACGTGAGACACATTACAAGCAGAGACAAAACACACAGCATAAGAGGAGCACATAAGCAAAACGCAACATTTCATTAAACACAAAAAGGAATGTCTGATGGATGTGAACATAAGGAGTGAGGTTGAGTTTCAAAGGACACGTGCATAACACATGCATCATACATTGACTCATTCAATCACAACCGAAAGTAACTACAACAAGTCTTATAAATAGGACAAGCTTCAATCATCAGATAGAACAACATATTACAAGCAAATACATGTATTCAGTCTTCTGATTTAAGAGAGGAAATAGAGAGAGTGCTAGAGTACTTATCAAAAGAGTACTAGGGAGTTTGTGAGGAAGCTCTTGCATGTGTTGTGTAAACACTCAATATCTTGTATTCCTTCTTTCTTGATACTAGTAAAAACCCAGGTGTGAGATTGACCCTTGGACGTAGATAGCTTTGTGCTATCGAACCAAGTAATTCTTGTTTCTTCTTTACTTTGCTGCAACTCTCCATTTCTGCAAAAACCAAGTTAATACGTTAACCATCATCAGATCAGAAATTATAATTCAAAAATACAAGCAAAGATCCTAACAATATATGTTAATGATGTTTTGGTCATTGGTAATAATGTTCCATTTATTGATGCCTTCATTTAATATTTGAGTTTTTGAGTTTGCAATCAAAGTCCTTTGGAGCTTCACATTTTTCGTAGGAGTTGAAGTAAACAATATGATGGAGGAATATTTCTTTCACAGGTCAAGTAAATCAAAACTTGCTTTCTAGAGCAAAGATGGATGATAACAACTCCATTGTTACTCCTATGTCACTAAAAGACAAGTCTAACACTTCAGATGATCTAATCTTAACCTTACCATGCTCTATCTTAGGTTGTTAAATGAATTCCTCACTATCTCAAGGGCACACAAAGCTATGGTCTACAGTTTGCTTCTCAAAGTTTTCTATCTCTTTATGCATTCTTTAATGTAGATTGGGTCAGTTGTTCTACAACAAGACATAGTATTACTAGATTTTATGTATGTTTAGGCGTCAGTTGCATTTTATAATATTATAAAAGCAACCTACTATTTCTTGCTCTAATTTAGAAGTTGAGTATTACTCAGTGGCTTTAGCTACAGATTAACTCACTTGGCTCTTTTTCTTATCAATATTAGCTAGGATTCTTCTATTCAGACCTTCACAACTATTTTGTGACAATCTTAGTATACTTTACGTGTCTGTTAATCCCTTATTTCAAGCATAAACAAAGTAAATTGATATAGATTATTATTTCGTTCGTGAAAAAGTTTTTATAGGAACGTTAATTGCTTGATGTATTCACCAAACTACTGCCTAAGACACCAATTTTTTCTTCTCGGCAGTAAGTTGGGACTTAATTCATATTTCCTTCTAACTTGATGGGATATGATAATGGAAAAAAAAAACATGAAAAGTAAAAAATTCTCCATTATGATGGAAGATAATTAATAAAATAATAAAAATGTTGACCCATCATTAGAAGAACAAATAGAATATTTCCTTATAATAATGTCCATGTATGTTTACCATTTTATATACATTCTGTAACATCCCGCCCCTCTACTATGGGTTAGAACCCTAAATATTGGTACATGTAAGCTATGAGACTAGGGTTAAGCGAAATTAGAGGAAATGGATATGATTGTGTTTCATTTGAAATAAAAGAAATGAATTTGGGAACATTGGGAGTGTGTTTGATTAAATGAGGGATTGGAAACTTGGAAAAATCTTTGGAGAATGTTGGTATAACGTGTGTCCGTTAAACGGACATGAAGGTCCGCTTAATGGACAGTCTCGGATGTCAGAATACCCTAAGGACAGGGTGTGTCTGCTAAACGGACACGTGAGTCCGTTTAACGGACTGGTTCGGATGGATTGAGGTGCTTAAAAGGCTCATGTCTGTCAAGCGGACATGCAGGTCCGTTTAACGGACCTTCTCGGGAGAAATTGGGGCGCATGGTGATTTCATGTCTGTTTATCGGACAGGAATGTAACACCCCACTCCCGCGTGACCCGAACCCGATATCGTTGGTAATATCCGAGTCCGTGTCCGCGAGAATGGCATGTTAGAACAATCAAGCAACCCAATTGCAGTACAAAATATGTGCATAAGCGGAAATCACTAATAATAAGGCCACTTTCATTTACTAACATATACAGTTTATCACAATGATACAACCCTTTTTCAATACAATAGAGGAAATGCACACATGCAGACGCGAACCGATCTCCACTTCGATCCTTGCCTTGCACCCGTAACCGAACGGGATAGCCTTGAGTCCTGAGAAAAAGGTGCACATTTGGGGTGAGTTTGCGAACTCAATGAGTGACCATGAGCGATGGCTCGCTCAGTCACTTATAA
>JAOSBM010000008.1:4134125-4144283 GCA_027568955.1 Erythroxylum tenue
TTTGTACAAATAATGGAATTGACTTGAGATAAATAAACTAAGGTTGTTTTGTATTAACACACTTACAAGAGAGACCGAAATGACAAGTTTTGACTCTTTTAACTTGCGACACAAATGGCTGTGGCTAGATGGGTCAAATGACCATCTCCCATGGACCATTGCAATACAAAATGTGATACATACAGGGTCAACGTGAGGGGACCTAGTATTGTATAAAATCAAAGCTTGTGCGCTTGACGCGTAAAATCAATTCGGAGTTTCAATTTCCAATTTCCGACGCTAATTACCTCAAAGGAAGGGCATAGATAACAGTTTAGTTTGCAGATATAAATGCGATGTTGGGCTTTGGTGACTGAAATTCCTTAAGTTTGAAAATCAAATAGCGTACCAGTTAGCGTCCGATAAGTGCTTGATACAAATAAAGTAAGACAGATACAACGATCGACTCATAAAGATAAAAGAACACCGACAGTAGTAACGGACTTTTGGGTACGTGATACGGGGGACCACAGTTCTCACAGAAGACAGTAGTCTTCTGTCTTCTGGCCCCTCCCACACTATCGCCAGTTGGTCTGACCATTACCATGGTTTCCGGAGTTGTCCATGCCATGTCAATTAGTTTGAAGCCTTGCCAATGTTGGACCTTTGTTTAGTTTTAAATTGTACTACGATTTGTAAGCGATCGTAATAACTATAATCATACTGATGCAGTTACGAGAAATAGGATCATAACGATAACAAGTAATGATAATTGTCCGAACTTCAACCACAACATTATGGTCATAATTACATACGCAAACCCTAAATTAAAACTATGATTATGAAACAAAGTATTGTTAATAATATTTTTATCAATCTTAACTGGAAACAACATGTCGTAACAAACTAGTAGGAAATCCTACCTAATTAAAGCCTTTTGTTGGCTCTTTGCAAGCCGCCACAGATGTTGAAAAGGTACGAACTTGAGATATCTATCGCATAAAGTAAGAGTTCCTCATAATTTATAATAGGGCGTTATGGGTAGAGCAGACAATTACCCAAGTTTTGTTTATCAACCTTCTGAGCAACATGAGCGATCTTTTACCATATTTTATGACCCTGACTGCCTTCTTATCTCACTTGTAAATAAACCAGAAAGTACTCCTGTTGAAAAGTTTGTTTATTTTATTTCAAAAGGTTTGATCATCACAGTCCGAATCTAGTAACAATAATAAAGATTGACAAACAACACCAGATTCAATCTCCATTCTTGAGTTTTATAAATTTATCATCCGTATCATAGGTTTCCTATCAGTTCGTTGATACAGATGCTTACAAACTTAAAAACTTTCTGGAGTTGAAATTTCAGTGTGAAAATGGCACATGTTGGTGTAAACAATGCAATACACCCTTTATGTGACAAGTGGGTGAGAATTGGCTTTAATCCTTTGGGGTAGACCTAATAAGAAAAGATTATGCTGGTTTTGTCACCTTGTGTTGACCCTCGAGTCGCGCCGCCTTGTACCAAAAACAATTGAAAGTTGAATTGGGACGCACGAAAACAGAATGACAAAGCTAACAAAAAAGACGGCAAGGAGTTGAGTAGTTATTCGTGTTTTCTGTAATATATCAAAATGGTTTCACATAATCACCAATTTGAACCACCAAAATTATTGCTGCGCCTAATCATCACCTGCCTTTCAGTTGCAGTTCTTATTAAAAAATAAATAAAGTTCCTTTCTGAGCTCGCCATCGAAATAGGAGACATCCTCGTAATACCAGATCAGGGAGGGTTTCCGACTAACTGATGCCTGGACCCAGGTCCGTCAGTCACATATTTGGTAATTTTCTTTTTCCATTTTCGAGCTTGAAATAAGAGAAATTAACTCTTATCCTCCATATATAGTCAAATATCAAAGAGTGCACAAATAGAACTGTTGAAAGTCGTTCATCAAACGGTCATAGCTTCTAGTGGCCGGCCAAGTCTTATTCTCTGACTGCCTGATGTTAATTTAAAGCTGATAATTAATATTCCTAAGTATTAAATGTTCCTTGTTAATTAAGATACCTGTAACTTTACTTTAGTATTCCCTCCTATTTAAAATAAATGTTATTTTAAAAAGATTTTAATTATTCAAAATAAGTGTCGTTTGTGACTTTTTATGCATATTTATAATTTTATTTCTAAAATTACCTTTTAATTTCTCTCACATCTTAATTACACAGGTTACACATATTATATTTTCAAGGCACTTTAACATGTATTTAATAAGGGTATATCAGACATTTCATTAACTTTCTTAATAAGTGTGCATTCCTCTGAATGACAATTATTTTAAATAAGATAGAGTATTAACTAATAACCATCACCAAGTGTCTTTCTCTTCGAAAATGAATCTAAACTGCCCGTCGGATGTGGGTCTCTTGTCCACGACAAACGAGGACAATCGATTCTTGCCATTGTTCCAAGTCTTAAAAGCAACAGTGAACGAGGAAAGATAAGTTGAACAAATTGTAAAGTGCAAACCCGAAATTCATAGCCAATCCAATATTTTACACTAGTACAAACCATACCAGCAATCGACACACACCAACTATAACTGCCCCCTTCCGGCTACATCATTTCCCCGTTAAAAGTTCAGAAAAATGACATGGAAGTGGGCTAAACACAGACCGCGAAGTATATAACTTCAGCCAAACCTTAGTAACAGACAACAACCAAGGAAAACTACAGGTTGATGGGCGTTATTTAGCCTGCTAGAACTGGCTTAAATAAGAGTCAAGCAGGAAGAGCCATCTGTTTACTACTTCAAGCTGTGAATCTTCTAAAAACGACACATTCACAACTTTGAGGAGGACCTTTTTTTTTGTGGTTTTTTGCCAACATAATGAACAATACTAGAGGTGAGAGAGCTCTCAGTAGGACATGGATCACAAAGATCCAATAAGTCGGTGTGGACCCATGATAGGAGATCATGGCGGAGAAGCATTAGGATTGGCATCTGAACTTGGACGTGGGGTTGCAGACGGACTGCTGTTCTCATCCCCACTAGTAGCACCTTCACTTTTCAGTATTCCAACTGCTTTCAACATGCTCTCAAAAATCTGAGCTTTGATCTTGTTGCCTCGTTTAGGAGTTACAAAATCGATATTCTTGTTCTTCTGAGAAGCAGAAGGATTGGTCGCCATAAATATATGCCCTGCAAAAAGAGCCCAAGAAGTAAAATAAGTCATCACAAAAAGTAAAGAAACAAATCAAGACAATTCAACCCTTTAAACGCCAGAATTTAGCGAAACATCATAAAAGAGAATAATAGAGATGGAACGGAAGAAAATTAGTAGAACTTGATCAGTTGTGTACTCTATGCAGCAGCAGAGAAAAGAACTGAACAAGCTGGGTTAAGAAGAAAACAAAGTAATTAACAGGAAAAGAACTGTGCTCTGATTGATGATGAGTGTTGTTGAAGGGGGTTTCATGTGATTGTGAATTGAAACTGTAGAAAGCTTGAAGGAAAAGGCCCCAAAAGGGGCTCGAGGGTGAGTGATAGGGTGGGAGTTGAAGCCTAGAGGTAAGGAGAGAAGCAGGCTTGATTTATAGGCCGAGGGGAGACGAAAAGGAAGCAAATGATAGCATTTCACTTCATTACGCGCGAAATGATCCGACGACCGTCTTAAAAGTCTTACTAAGAGTTAAAATATTAGTAATTATTTGATAAAGAATTCAAAATTTAATCAATAAAAAATTTATTAATTTATAAAAATTTATAAAAATTATTAATATGTAAAAATTGAAAGATTAATTAATCAATTAATCAATTTTTAATAACAAAAATTATTAAAATAAATTAAATCGGCAAATTAAACAATGTAAAATTTCCTTTTTTCTTTTTCCTTTTTGATGTTATGATTTTCCCATTAATTAAAAAGAAGGTGTTTATAATTAGGTGCCATAAGGGCGGCAAGGAGTAACTTCCTTGCAATTCTTTTCGATCAAACACTCGCAACTATAAATGAATGAGCATGATTAAGAAAATGTTTAACTTTACTCCGAAATTAGAGTAATGGATAACATTTTAAATAAAAATGATCAAAGTATTAAAAATGTTTTTTTACTATAAATTTGTGACATTATTACATATTTAACGGTGAATTAAAATAATTTTAACAAAAAATTTAATGATAATTAAATGAAAGACCCCAAGACTTCTGGCTTAAAAGAATATGAAAAGTAGGAGATGGAACTTGGAAGTCCAATGTGAATGCGATTTGAAAGATCAAAGAAACAAGGTGGTGGCCCTATTCGGGGGGTGGCAACTTGTTATGTCATTTTCTTAATTGCCCTTTAATTTCTCAAGTTATATTACTTTACTGTGATTTGTGGTGTCTACAATGGCGTTGAATCCAAGTGTTTTGTGCCAACTAAATATGCCCTCAAATCTTCTGGTCCATTTTTTCTATACCTATTTTGTGTCGTTATATTTGAGCCATTTATTTATGTTGGATCCTTTCCTCCATACGAGCCTCAAATCTTCTGGTCCCTTTTCTTTATACCTATTCTGTGTCATTGCATCTGAGCCATCTATTTATGCCATTTCCTCTATACCTATTATGTACCATTGCATCTGAGCCATCTATTTATGCCCTTTCCTCTATACCTATTCTGTATCATTACATCTGAGCCATATATTTTTGTTGTCCTCTATACCCATTATGTGCCGTTACATCTGAGCCATCTATTTATGCTGGAGCCATCTATTTATGTTGTCCTCTATACTTATTATGTGCCATTGCATCTGAGCCAGCATTGGTTCAGCATAAATAGATAGCTCAAATGCGATGGCACAGGATAGATATAGAGGAAAGGGACCAGAGGACCTAGTTCCACTAAATATATATCCCCAATTCCGCACAGCAGCTCTTTAGTTTTGTTTTGTTTTCTTCTGCTGCAAAATTTGATTTTAGTGGCCTGTTATACATGCATTTATTTATGTAACCTTTAATTAATTTGTACATAAGAGCTGAAAAATTGGCAGACTTAGAACCAAATAAAAGTTTAAAACTTTGTCGTTAATTAGGAGGTGTATAAATATTTTAATTAACTATTTTTTCTTCAAAAATGACAAAATATGATAAATAAAGAGTTGGTGACAGCAAATCGAAATATTCCCCACACTTGGGAGAGACAATTTTTCCCTCTATTTTGAAAATCGGATCGAACTGGCAGATCCGATCTATTCGACCGGTGACCGATGGGCTATCCAGTCCGGTTCATCCTTAAAAACCGATTCTCAATTGAACCAGTAAGAACCGGTCAAAACAGGTTAATTTGATCGGTCGAACCGGACTGGTTTAATATTTTTTTTTGATATTTTTTGTATTTTTTAATATTATTAATATTATATATAATTAAATATAATTATTACATAATTATGACGTCACATCGGTTCGATCGGTGATTGGTTAAATCGGTGACCAATAAAACTTTCGATTCAATTCGATGACCGATTCAGATTTCAAAATAATGTTTTCCCCACAATTACCAGAAAATTCCATACAGCCTCACATGATTATCCATTCCAAACTCAGAAAGTCCCTTTGAGCAGTGAATACATCCAACGAATTGGGTGTCTCCTTGGGGCCTGGAGAGCAACATGCATGCATCTCATGTGGACTAGTTTAATAGTAAAATAGAAAAAGTTGCAGCTTTTTTATTATAATTATAGATTATAGATTGGAAACCTGGGTAGTTAGACACTGCACTTTTGGAATTCGGATGCCAATGATTACGAAAGCACAAAAATTCAACATTAAAAGCTTTACGATAATGTTCAACGACGTGAGTAATTACGATAAAGTTTTATTCGGTTGCTGTCCATATCCACTTGTCTCTTGTGTGTGTCTGTGTCCACATTTTCACCACTTGGTGATAACGTACGATCTCAGATAAGAAGTGTCACTCACGTTTAATTTTGGTTGTGTTTATCGTAATGGAGCTCAATTACAAGGAAACGACGTCATTCACTAAGTCACTAATACAAATTGCATGTGGAATAAAAAAACGATTGCGTGAAGAAAATATGAACAAGGTCCCAGGGAGATGGTAATCAAGAACTAGCTCCAAGTTTAGGTTTAGGAAACATCCTGTAGTCTTCTCCTTTATGAGCTCATAGGCCTAAAGCCAAGCGTACCGATGACTTTCAGTTTGCTCCTATAGTAATCAAGTCCATGTTAAAACGCGTTGCACTATAAATAAAAATGCTAAGATACAGTGATGTTTCTGAACTACAATATTAAATTACTATTTATGTTGCATATTATAAGAATCATTTTGTATTTAACTCAACTCAAGGTTTGTACTTGGCGGATTATGTTTCGTATTAAAATGAAAACTTACAACTCTAATTTCAATTCAAATCCAACGGTCTGTGTTGTATTTTATTAGTTCTAAACTAATCATTGATTAGTGAATCCATCTCGCCGCAAAATAGCCTTTTAGTAATGCCTGTCAGGAATCCCACATCGGACAACTATAAAAACATTCAAGAATTTATAATAACGTACAAACTTCCTCCTCTTGAGCTAATTTTTGGGGGTGAGTTAGACACTTCTAACATGGTATTAAAGCCGGTTTGTTTCGATGGTTTGGGGCGGTGTTCGGTTATGTGTCTTTGCCCAATATGTCCATCAGATGTTCAGTCCTGCTCTGGACTGAGGGGGGTGTGTTAGGAATCCCACATCGAACAATTATAAAAGCATTCAAGAATTTATAATATTGTGCAAATCTCCCCCTCTTAAACTAACTTTTGGGGGTCAGTAAACCCTCACTTTGACCGAGGACTTCATAATCTTCAAATGCCTTTAGTTGCTTTAAATTCACTCACACTTCTTCTTATGGAAATAATTTATGAAACTAATTATGGATTAACTAATAAGACTAATAAAAGTAGGTGTCGTTCTTTCTCTACGCTATTCGGACCCCGATTGGTCCGAATATGGTTCTATTATTCATGAATGTCAGGTTCTATTGTCACAACGCCCTGACATTAAGGTTGAGTGGGTTCGTCGTGTGGACAACACACTTGCTCATCATTTAGCAAAGTCTTCTGTTACTTTTCCTTGTTTTATGTTTTGGAACTCTATTCCAGTTTGTCTTCATGATTTCGTTTAATTCATGCTAGATTTTTTCCCTCAAAAAAAAAAATAAAAGTAAGCTCTCTTATATCCAATCATGTCACTGAGGACTTTTTAGTCAGCAATGTGACCCATCAAAGGTACAATATCTAGATTAAATTAAGGAACTTTAAATTGATACAAATAGCAAATCCCTTGGGCTATCAGACATGGGCGATAAGGATTCTGATCCCGTAAATTATGTTTTCTATTAACCTGAGGACTTGGAGAAAATTAACCTTAACTTTAAGGAACTTGATTTGCAGAGATATACCAAATCACAATAGGAAACGGAAAGCCCATTGTGGACCAATCTTGGTGAACAATTAATGCAATAATTCCTATTCCTAGTTGGAATCCAATACACAACCCAGCTAAATTCCAGTAGTAATGTAGTATCTATAAAATCTCTATTGAGTGCATACAAACTCGAAGGTGATCAAGAGACTTGATAAGCAACTACGACCAGAGAGAGAAGTAAGCTTTGAATGGGTGCTTTGAGTTTCTTCACATTCAGACTCATAGATGGAATGGCTGCTCCTAGTGCAATTTCTCATGCTGGCGGCATATTTTGTTTAGCCCTATTATCCATACTGGCGGTGGGACTTGTTTTCTTAATTTGTTTTGCTTTCTACTGGCTCTTGTTCTGTCAAACTTATAACTTGGTGCTGGTGGGAAATATTGAATCAGGATATGCAAGTAGTAGTTGGTCTTCGTTAACCATAACTCATGATCCTGTACTTGTGTTGGAAGATCATGTGCTTGTGACTAGCGTGAACAGAGAAATAGCAGCTAAGAGTGATACATGCTCCATATGCTTGCAGGAAGAGTTCAAGGAAGGAGACGAATGTACGGTTCTTCCTAAATGCAAGCACGTTTACCATACAGCCTGCATCAAACTGTGGTTCAAGAAGAAAAGGACATGTCCTCTTTGTAGAAGTCTACTGTAGTTGAAAATATACTGATGATCCTATTGAATGGTCTCAATGTGCATTCTGTTTAAAACTTTTCCTTTTTGTATGTATAAGCCTTGAAAATAAGTACGGAGATAATCTCCATAGCAATTTCTTTCTTCTGTGATTGCTTAGGAAGAAAGAAGTGCAGTTCTTTATACATGGCAGCAAGTAAACTGTATTTGGGTATGAGATTTCTTTTCATAGTAATGGCCAAAAGTAAGATATGCTTTCTTTTGCTGGACAAATATTTATCTGGAAAGGAAAGATTCCCAAAAACATAAATGTGACTCAAAAAAATGGACGGATGGATTTAATTTTGATCTCTCAAATTAATTTGAAAAATAGAGTAATTTAGAAACATTATAATCCTACAAATATTCGATCTCTAATAATGTCCATACAAGTAGATTAAAAAAAATGTTAGAGCTTATGATTATGTATGATATGATTTAAAATTTACAATTAATTTTAATTAAATATCAATAATATTTAAATGAGATCTAAAATCTCATATTAGGTTTTACTTATCAAATATTTTATATTTGAATATTGTTGGGTTTTCTACTGATATCCTGTTATCTTTAATAACCAAGACTGATAAACTTTGTCACTTTTGCAGGAATGAAAATGCAGAAAAGTAAAGATACCAGTATTTTACTTGGTTCGATAATGATACACTATCTACGTCCAAGGTTCCCACCTATGGTGGTAAGAAATCTTTCACTATATGAAGAGGAATAGAAGAACAAAATACAGAGATGGAGTGTTCTTTTGAACACCTGCACAAAGAGTTTTCTCTAACTCACTAGCACCCAAAATGGTACTCTAGCACTCTGATTTTTTCCTTCACTCTGTTTTTCCTCACTCACAACTGAATACAATGAAGAATTGAAGATTGGATTTTTTTGTGCATGTAATCTACATGTCTGAAGTCTTCTGTGTTGTTCTTATATCTGAAGGAGATGAAGGGTGAAACTTTCGGATGCTTTTGCTGAATCAGACCATAAGCATGTGCCTTCCACGTGACTGGTTTAATAATGTCCATATGCTGCTGCGTTTTGTTGATGACAGCTGTGATATATATGCCTTTGACTGTGTATTGTTGTTTAATAGCATATGACTTGTGTCTTTAACTTTTTGTGTCGCGTGGGTTTGCCTTGGGCTTAGAGCATTTGTGTAGCTAAGTCACTTTATGAATTTGAGCATCGTGTATTCTTCTTCTTCCTCCTTGAAATTCTCTTCAGACATAAACGCTTATTTCTTCTGTCTTCATTCCTTCTTGCATTCTTTTTGGTTCTGGCTACAGATTGATGGAGAATAACGCGATTACTATCACATTTTCCCTCCTTCTCCATTTATCTGTACGCATAGCCCCCATCTGTGAGTGAAACCCAAAAAACCCGAAAATCTATTTCTCCCAAAACTTTGTGAGATCTGTCGAAATCTTCTCATATTTCATGTGGTTTTCCTTCTATTTTACCTATCCTAGCTCAGATTGAAAAACCCTAAGAGAAAATCCCCAAATCCGAAAAACCCCCAAATCTCGAAACCCTAATTTCTACCCCTCGTGAGATCTGCCGGTTCTGACTTCGGTATCATGGGGCTTCCTTGATCTGTAAGTAGTCCCTTGTAATTTTTCTTTCTTTCTCTTCAGATTGAAAGTTCCTTTGGAGATTTGATCTCTGACGAAATGCAGACGCACATCAATGTGCTTGAACCGTTCATGGAGGACTGGATCTCTACTCAGGTACCATGCTCTTTGACTGTCCGTATGTAGTACTGGTGTTGTGACTTCTGTGTTTATTTCCTTTAACATTCCTGATAGCCATGCTAATTCTTTTACACCTTCTGTTATTGCATAGTATTCTGCCTCTGTGGTAGATAACCTTGCCACTGATTGTTGTTGTGATTTCCAACATACTGTGTTTGCTGATAATGTAAATGTATATACTGAAATTGACTTTCTTGTGTCTTTATCTGTTGCATAATCAGCATCCACATAGCCATTTAGAGCCAGATACTTGCATTTATTTAGTTCTGTTTTTGTAAAACA
>JAOSBM010000008.1:4144383-4160715 GCA_027568955.1 Erythroxylum tenue
TCTAAGGATACTGAAGTGTTCATTTTGTAGTTAGCAAGGTTGTGGAGAAGTGTCATCTTGTTAGGAAGACACTTCTTAGCAAACAATTCATCCAATTTCATCCAAAGCTTCTGTGCAGTGTTGCAATTCTGCACTTTTCTTATCACTGTTGGTGATAAGTGAAGCATTAACTTGCAATGTGCAAGTCTTTGCATTTTCTGCTTCGTAATAAGATCAGTTTCAAAATCATATTCATCATCAATTGCACCAAAGCAGTCATAAGAATCAAGATGAGCTTGCATCTGGAGTTTCCAGATGGTAAAGTCTTCTTTACCAGAAAAAAACATCCATTTCTTTACCTACCATGTTTTCTGTAATGTAAAGAAACTTAAAAAATGTACTCACTGACTAATCTGAATGTATCTTGATGTTTTCTTACTGACTGATCTTGGCTGATTGATTATGCTCCTTTGCTGACTGATCTTGGATGATTCTTGATGCTTCTTTACTGCTGGAAGTGTCCAAGAATTGTCCCAGGAGGTCTTGAATGCTCTGATACCACTTTATGTTGGGTTTTCTACTGATATCCTGTTATCTTTAATAACCAAGACTGATAAACTTTGTCACTTTTGTAGGAATGAAAAATGCAGTAAAGTAAAGACACCAGTATTTTACTTGGTTCGATAGTGATACACTATCTACGTCCAAGGTTCCCACCTATGGTGGTAAGAAATCTTTCACTATATGAAGAGGAATAGAAGAACAAAATACAGAGATGGAGTGTTCTTTTGAACACCTGCACAAAGAGTTTTCTCTAACTCACTAGCACCCAAAATGGTACTCTAGCACTCTGATTTTTTCCTTCACTCTGTTTTTCCTCACTCACAACTGAATACAATGAAGAATTGAAGATTGGATTTTTTTGTGTATGTAATCTACATGTCTGAAGTCTTCTGTGTTGTTCTTATATCTGAAGGAGATGAAGGGTGAGACTTTCAGATGCTTTTGCTGAATCAGACCATAAGCATGTGCCTTCCACGTGACTGGTTTAATGATGTCCATATGCTGCTGCGTTTTGTTGATGACAGCTGTGATATATATGCCTTTGACTGTGAATTGTTGTTTAATAGCATATGACTTGTGTCTTTAACTTTTTGTGTCACGTGGGTTTGCCTTGGGCTTAGAGCATCTGTGTAGCTAAGTCACTTTATGAATTTGAGCATCGTGTATTCTTCTTCTTCCTCTTTGAAATTCTCTTCAGACATAAACGCTTATTTCTTCTGTCTTCATTCCTTCTTGCATTCTTGTTGGTTCTGGCTATAGATTGATGGAGAATAATGTGATTACTATCACAAATATAAAGTTTCTCAAATATAAAATTAAGTATAATTATATGATTAAATTATCTTTTCTCTTTTAAATTTCTTTTTAGAAATCAACTAGTTTTTTAAAAATGTTGACTATAAATATAAATTATAACCTTCATTATATTTAAAATTAAATAAATTATCTTTTTAATTTTTTAATTAACCAATTTATATATGTATATCAAAATTGATATTTAACAACACGCTTAACTATTAAGAATATCAAATTACTTTTAATTAAATTTTTTATGCATAATTTTTTTACATAATGCTATCTATTTATCAAATAGTGTCCTAATTAGATATAGAATAGGAAATGAGTGTAATCTATACTAGCCTAATCATATTAATTCTTGAAAGTTAATAACTTATTCTTTTAATAAATTTTGAAACTTATGTTCAAACTGTTATTCCACCACAAAAGGTAAATATTTCTTAAATCAATATTAATAGAAAATAGTTTAAAGTTGTGTTTAATTACTTTAGAGTAGTGAATCATATATTAATAATTATATAGTAAAATTCATATAATTCATCATATGTCACTAGCCCAATACGAGACCAGTACCAAACGAATTATCCTTGATTAGAATATAATAATTATCAAATTATATAAAATTTGATATGAGATACATAAAAAAATTAAGTCAGAAGATTACTTATGCAAGTATCATAATTATAATTTTTATAGAAGCATAATTACTGTTCTATATAAAATTCTTACGTGAAGTGAATAAAGATTTAATTTAATAAGTATTTGTATATTTGTTTAATAATAAATATTGTCATATTTTAGTACATAATAATGATTATTTTTTCATAATAAAGAAATAGGTATTTTTGCTCTATTAAAATCTAATAGAGTAATGAATATTAATAATTTAGAGACACTAATTAAGTGCAATATCTCGTTGTAATTTCATTTGTAAACTATATTTATTTCATTAATTTTGTATTTTATACTTTAATTAATTAAATAAATAATATTCCAAATCCCTCAAGGATTCTGTTCCGAGGCATTAATCTTGTGAAAACTTTCAGCAAATAGGTTTTTTTGGATGTATAGACTTAAGGGTACGTTGCAAGGATGTTGATGATCTACAGGGAGCTGATAAAGATTCTTATTATACTGCTACCTCGTTGGTTAATTGGGCTCATGCTGTGCCCGGCCTTCTTTCCGTTTGTGGCTAAATCAGGCTTTGCCTCGCAGTGGACGCCAAACCCATAATCATCGTTGTATTTTTCGTGAGATTAATGCTCTCTCGCAATACTTAGCAACTGTTTGACTTTGATGCATGGAATGGACAGTGTATATAACGATCCTGCTTTATGATTTCCCTTCTCTTCATGGCAACGCCGACTTGTCGCTGTCAAGAAGTCTCGTCGACAGGTGACTATTAATGAGGAAATCTAGTTCACATGGTGATCAAATTGCCAGGGTCTGTTCGGCCTTCTCTTCTTTTCTGGGTCTGTTCCAGTCGACAAAAGCTCTCGGGCCTTCTGCTTTAGATTATCATAATAGAATTAAGCCAACGATATGAATCTCCTTTGACATAGATTGCTGTCATCAGTCCGGTTGTCTAAATGATTAATCGATATTCCTGGAAAGTGTAGATGATACGAACCAAGGATATATCTTCCTCAACCCTAGAATCCAATGCTAGTTTGTTATATCAGGATAGCACAGAGCAGAAAGTTGATGTAATCTTGATGGAGATTATGTACATAAATTAGGTCCAAATCACAAACACCGGAACCTGTGTTGGCCAGCAGAACATTTTCTCAGCTGCTCATCAATACAATAAGAATGTACAGATTCAAACTGAAAACAATTTCAAGAATATTTGTTGAAGGCAATGATATAACAGTAATTTAAAAGGTTATATTCATTAATTTTTAATTTTATGTATCCACATAAATCTACTTCTATGTGCTAATTTAAGGGTTAAAAGAAATGATAGAAATAGGATAATTCTACGGAGATGAAGACAAAGCAATCAGCACTATCACAACCCTAATGATATTTTGACATTGTACAATTATTTGTTGCTTACCTTAGAAGTCAACCTCTATTTATCAAGTACACAACGCTCTTCGGGAGTTTGAGAATGGTTATTGATGTACGTAACCTTATCTTTGTATTTTTATAAAGATGTTGTTTCCCTTATTCAAACCTATGAGTTTCTGTTCACAAAGGAATAACTTTACCGATTCCTTAAATTAGAATAATCAATTATTCCTTGTTTTTTCATAAATTACTATACAACTCCATAACTTTGCTTAATTAGAGTTGCTTTCAATTTGTGTCGAGACCCTTTTCTAGAAACAGATAGTTGGACCTCTCTATAACAACTTCATTAAATTTTTAATTGTCTTTATGTGGTGGAAAGATGAGCCACACCATTCATTCTCTATTTATTCAACCAATGTTCAACATCAAGTTTAATTTATAATACTAGATATGTTTTTCTTTAACATGGTGCAAATGTCATTTCCAAGACCAATATCATATTAAAAAACTTAGTACAATATAAATTTAACAATTTTTAAAGCGATGCCTCAAAACCAATGGGTTCGATTGCTTTCCATTCGGTGACCATCAATGAGAATAACGTAGCTTGTACTCCATCAAGATTCAAGTTGCACCTTTTTGAGTAGTGTAGTAACCAATGAAATCATTGAAATGGGTGAACCGTGTTTGCTTGATCTTGGCTTATAAGCCTTAAACTACTCTTTAAACCCTACAACCTTCTGCTATAGGTTTCTTAAACTAGAGAGAGAAACTAGAGAGAAATATGAGGAGAAAGAAGCCAAAGGTTGTGTTAGTTTTTAAGGTTTCCTTCTTTAGTTAATGAAAATACTTTTTTGTACAACTACTTTGGACAACTTCAGCGACTTTAGTGCCTCTTTTGTATTTTCAAATGTTGTGTCATCTATCTGTTTTCTCTGCATAGCTGTCCTGATGTTAAATGCTTTGAAATGCGAATAATCATCATACCTAGTCACCGACCCGACGTCTTCTGTACTAAATAATGTCTTTGAACTTGAACGGCTTTAAGTACCGATACATGACAAATAAACTAATTCTAATCCAGATTATATAAACAAACATGGCTTTGTAGTGATTCAACGCAGATATTCAGCATGATTTGACTCTTTTTTTTTTTTATCAATTTCGGCATCTTAATCTCCACGAATTTTTTTAAAGCATATCTACGCAATGTGCTTAGCGTAATTGTGATTTTGATATATATTTTAGTGACGGCGAATCTAATCAAGGAAAAATTAAGAGTAACTGTTACAGTTATTTCTTTGTGACCGAAAAGTCAAAAGTTTAAGTTTTTTTTTTTGACGAAAGACAAATTATCGAAGACAGAGAAAGGCTAAGAAAAACTAACCCAAGTCGACAGGCTTACTTTATACACCCAGGTTCTACAGGCCTTTTCTTATTATCAACATTACAAACCGATTGCTCTAACAATAAAATAGACAGTAAACAAGCAAGACTAGTGTCCCAACGTTGTTAGTTTGCATGTAATAAGGCTACCCTCGCTAAAGCGTGAGCCGTCTTATTGACAATCTTATGCGACCAATGGAAGGACAAATGAAAGAATTGTCGTGTAAGCATTTGACAATCAAGCACCAGCATTCCAATCTCTGAATAATTTAAGGAAGAAGTTGTGATAGCTTGGATTGCCCGCAAGCAGTGTTTTGAAATTCGGACCGGCCATTGAATCGGAGGTTTTACTGATCACCGGTGTTCGACCGGTTCAACCACTGGTCGAACCGATGTGACGCCATAATTATGCAATAATTATATTTAATTATAAATAATATTAAAAATACAAAAAATAAAAAATAAAAAATTATTAAACCAGTGGTCGAATCGATTCGACCGGTTCTCACTGATTCAATTGAGAACCGATTTTTAAGGGTGAACCGGACCGGATAGCCAGCTTTATAACCGCGGTTGGTTAAGAACTATTGACTATAAACCATAGCAGTTACACTTACACAATGGAACGCCTTTGGAATTCAGATGGATGAGCAGGAACTTGAGCTTGGAACGCAGTCCCAGATATTGAATAGCCTGGAACTTTTGAAATTCGGGGGAAACATGGAACCGTCACTATACTGGGGGGCGAGGCATGGGTCGAATCGATTGGACCGGTCCAATTTTTAAAATAGAGCCTGTAAGCAATCCGTTTCCACAATAACATGGTCTATTTGCTTATCCTTCAACCACGAAAGTGCTTCCCGTATTGATATTAGCTCAGCTATAACTAGATCAAATAGAGACGAATAACACTCAGAGAGAGCAGCTATAAATTTGCTCTTGCATCCCTAAGTATAGCAGCAAATCTTATAGAATGTCAACAATCTCTTTGTAGAATGTAAAAAAAAAAATTATATAATTGATGACTTTTATAAAACGGAAAGCATTATACACTGAATATTTATAGCTTTTTTAACAGTACAAAATGCTTATTTCGATCTTGAATCAACGATGTTGGCCACGAATCTCTTGTGTCAAAAAGAAAAAAAGAAAAAGCCACGTGTTATCCTTTATTATCGTGTTAATGGTTGCACCTTAGACTACTTACCTGTGCGGTAGCACAGAAGAATATATTAATATTATATGATATTCTTTTCATCATTTGGGGCATTAAGAATGATTGCTGCGGTTGAAAGGTCAGGTTCAGAAACAAAATAAAAATTAACCATTTCTAAAGCACTTGAAAATAAAAAACTTTGACTGGACGACAAGACCCTTGGATAAATTTTATAATGATACTGCTATTAAAAAAGCTTTTTATGAATGGATACGAAGCATCCACGTCTCCCAAGGTAGTTTAAAACCTCGTACACCTCGTGCCGACAAGATACCCACCAAAAGAGGAGGCCCTGCCTTAAGTGTACTTTGCTTGTAATGTTAGATTTCTAATAATATTAGTTTATTCCTTTCAAAGTTCTCACCATCTACACTCGTAATATATAATGCTCGATTAAGCTTCATTGACTTCATGTTATTCCGCATTATATATTTCAGTATCATTGATTTAATTAGATCATTATAGGTTTTCTATCTTTTAAAACAAGACGAGATTACAATAACGGACTAAGAAAGATGACTGTTCATAATTGAAAAAATATATTTTTTTTTGGCAGAATCTTAATTTTAATCAAAATGATACATTGTGGTCCTGCTACGTATAAGTGGAAAATCATTCTAATAATGGCGCTAAATGGGTATCCAATGTTTATTGAAAATAACATGTGAAAGGTGACTAAGAAATATGTTTCAATGTAACAAGGACAAGCAACTAATGTAATTTCTATACGTACAAATACGACCTGCTCCGCCTCCATGTGAGTATCGTCGGTGTTCAAAAAAGTCCGTGACCTGATGGGATACCAATCGGTACTCACCAAGGTTTTGAAAATCAGACCGGACCGGCCGGTGGTTCGGTCCGATTTATCGTTCAAAATCGATCATCAATTGGACCAGTCTGAACCGGTCAATTGGCCGGTCTGACAATTTTTTTTATTTTTTAATATATATTTTTTAATATTTTAATATTATATACAATTAAATATAATTATTACATAATTATTACGTCACACCGGTTCGACTGGTGGTTGAACCGGTCAAACCGGTGACCAGTAAAGTCACCGGTTCGATGACCGGTCTAATTTTCAGAACACTGATACTCACAAAATACAACACTAATCTATTTAGTTTTAGGCTTCCGTGTGGATTTAAAATTACGTTATAAAAAGCTCTTAGTACATTAATTATACATCTATTCTCTTTTTCATTTAATGTACCAAAATTTTGGGTTGAATTGGAAAGAGTTGAATTATCAAATTTGGGTTAGGTTTAAGAGGTGGACTTGATTGATTTCATCTCCAATCTTATTCAATCCGAAATGGAACCCCGCTGTCTTTTACATTACGTCTCAGGTACAGGAGGTTAGGGTGAAGTACAAGGACTAATAATACTGCTTATTTTGTCTTGTCGTGTGGACATCTTGTGCAGGTTTTGTCCTCAAAAAACTGATCAAATAAACCAATACGAAATGGCACCAACAAGCAGAGAGGCGAGACGAAAATGAAAGGAGGAGTCCGTCCATGCAGATCTTGTGCAATAGCTGTTATGGGTAAACATGTGCTGTGTCAGATCACTGACATTGCCTGTCCAGGTTTTATTATTCATTTGGTGCCCTATATTAATTGTGTGTCTGAGATTATGCGAGAGATATCTCACTTCTTCTTATCTTTGGACAATATTATAAAATTATAACACGTATATATATATATATATATATAGTAATCTTATTATTTAGATAAATATTGAATATGACGTATTTTAAATAAATTTTAAATAAGATAATAAATCATAATTAAATAATAAACTTAGATCCAATATTATTTTTTTGACAAAATTATAATGCTGGGTGAAAAAGTCGTATTTGACTTAACTGACAATATCAATTCCACTTCTATTTATCAACTACTTTATGGTTGAGTGGCTTATCAAAACTTAATTTCAAAACTTCTTTTATTGCAATTGTTATATATATATATTAAAAAATTAGGCAAACCAGGTCATAGGTAAACCACAGGAACTGTTGGGTCAGGCATCAGCAAAGTCACCAATGAATATTAAAGGAGTGGGTGGAGGATCACGCGCACACACACACAGTTACAATCAGGAAAGGAATGTAAACGTGGCAACCGTCTATTGGCAAAGGAGTTGCCAAAAATGAGATAGCTAATCCGGTGGTTACTTGTTGAGTAGTTGGGTAAACCTGCTGCAACCGGTCTACAAGTCGCAATCGTAGGTGGTTGATCAGAAATTACCGAAATTGGAAATTTGGGATTTCACCTAAAAGAGGTTAAGGTTGGAAGATTACCTTAACAGGAAGGTACTAATATACTGCGACTTCAACAACAAACACAAAATCGAAAAAAAATAATGCAAAAATTTTAAAAAGTTATTATCATATTCGCTCACAACGCCTTTCTTCGTTTCTAATAATTGTGTATTGTCCTTTCATGGCCACGTGTCCTTTCCCATCAAGCATTTCTATGATTCTTTAGTTCAATCAGTGTCAAACCAATGGACCCTTCTGGTTGGTTCTGTCATTATTCTTGCTCAATAACACAAAAATTGGAACCAGTAATTATCAATTTATCCACGTGTATTATTTGTTTTGTGTTTTAATTATATTAAAGCAATAATAATTTGTGGTGGAGGGTCCTAATTAATTCAGAATATTTATTACTAATCATTACTTTACTTCCTATTTGTTCATATAAAAGAAAACCTTGAAAAGTGAAAGCGAACATATTGGAATTTCTAGAATGTGTAGACCAACGTCTTAGAACATATTTGAAATGCTCTAGACTTTGATGGTTGCTGTACATCGATTTTTATAGTATTTATGAAAATCACCGCCAAGTCAAAATTTGCAACTAAAGTTTTCTTAAACCGGCTTAGGATTGGGTCAAGCTGAATTTTAATGGAGCAGTTATCCAACGGGCAGAAATTGTTACCGTCGGGGGACTTTTTTGCGACTGGCAAGAAAGGTGGTGCGGAGGTTTCTTACACCACATGGGGGGGGGGGAGGGGATCGCCTACCACAGCAGAACTTTGGGGCTATACACTCGGGTCTGACAAAGGCGTGAGCCCTCGGCTACAAACGACTTATTGTCGAAACTGATTCCCTTGAGGTGATCAACATCATTTCTTCTTCTCGGACGGTTTTATCTGATGAACCTTTTTTGGTGGCAGGTATACGCAACCTTTTGCAACGAGATTGGGAGGTGCATCTTCAGCATGTGTATCGCGAAAGGAACCAATGCGCCGATCGGATGGCTTCCCTCACCGTGACTGTTAGTCCGAGTTTGCATATCTTACAGACACCCCCGGTGATCATTCAGGACCAACTTCAACGCGACCAACAGGGCGCTTTATATCAAAGAGCCCTACGCTAATCAGGGGCTATTTCGTTTGTGTAGTTTGTGTAGTTTTTCCTGTTGTAGGAAAAAAACAAATAAACATAATACAACATGTAACCTATTATCATAGGAAACCGGTGGCTTTTTTAACCACCTAGGAATAAAAATATATATTTTTCGGCTCGGGAATATAGGGTACGTAATTATAATTTAAAATGATTTCAATCAATAAAAATAATATTTTTAAATAATTTATTAAAAGTACTTTTTTTAGTTGAGAAACTCACAATTATTATTTATTAGATGTGTACTGAATAAATCTTTGAATTAACGCAATAATTTACAAACTACGTTAAGCAGACATTTTACACTAAATAAATCATATATAACAGACTTAATTAAGATAACATAAATAAAAAGAATCGAATATAAATTTTTTTGTCCTGATGACTTCCCTTCAATCAATTAAACCACTCCTATCTTAGGGGGCTTAAAGGACACTTTAAAAGTAAAATAATAAATGTCAGACTGATTTAGATAAGTAGATATTTTGCGTGCTCTAGTGGGGCATCCACCAATAATGAGAGCTACAAAACATTGTCTTAAAAGGAAATGTCCCAGAAGAAAAGGAAAGAAAGAAAAACAAAAAGGAGAGGACAATCTAGGCCTAGGACCATGACTGTCCGACTGTAACTTATTACTTCACCCAAACTGTTGGATTTCCAGACAAAAGTTCATTACTTGAGATCTTAGGGGACCCTCTAAAAGGGCAAGTAACCCACTAAAAAAGCCTGTCATGTGATTTGATTTGATTTACGAGGGAGACCCAGCTAAAGTTACCCGTGGTCCGACTGGTGATGGTCATATGACCGTTGGCTTGTTTAGACTCTAAATCGCCACGACGCACAAGATCATCGGTCAAATAAGCATCGCCGGTGATTATAGCTTTACCTCCACGAAAAATCAAACGTGATCCACGTAGTGGAAAGAGCTTGCTTCAGTGTTGCCGAGAGGATTCTGATAATCTACTTTGCATACGTGGCAACTAAAGAAAGAAGGTTAACACAAACCACCATTTGTGTTCTTACGGCACGTAACGTAGCGATACTATTGGGACACACTGAACTAGTAACAAAGTAAATACTCTATTTTCAAATAATTGATTTATTATGTTTTTATAACAAAATGTCACTTGTATGTATAGACGGATCGGATCTCTAAAATTTAAGCAAGTAAATAAGTTACTTAGAGTTCATGATTAATATGTAACAAGGTCTCACCTAATTGTGTCACCATGGTCCAAGTCAAAGTGAAACAAACTTGGTTCACCCATATGAGAGCAACCATTTAACCTTTTCCTTCTCTCATTGTCTCCAATTATATATCATCATCATTATTATACTCTTCTGTTATCTGGTTTTATTTATTTCCCATGTCTCCCTCCTCTTTCCATCTTCGATGCACCACCAATCCATAATAAAATATTGTACAAAGAACAATTTCTGATTTAAGGTTAAATTCAGTCTTATGATTGGGGGTTTGACCTTTTTAGTGTTTAGAAAATTTTAGTACAGTTTGGTAGTCCTGATACGGAGCAACCGCTTATTCGCGGGTTAGTTAGTTACGGTGACTCTCCAGTAGAAAAAGCGGTGACTGGTCAAACCAGTAGCCGGTGAGTATCCCGATCAAGAAATATGTTTATATAATAATTGCCGTGTCCTCCTTAATCGACTCTAAAATGTTCCTCTGCGACTCTCTCTAAGTAAAAGAATAAAGTGCGCATGTACACACTCTCTCTCTCTCTCTCTCTCTCTCTCTACGCCCTTTTTTCTGTACTCCAGTACTCGGCGATGATTATGACTAACTCCTAGCCGGTTAACTCCTAGCCGGTTACTTGGTGTATAGTGCGTTTCTTCAAGTTTTAGAGTTCGGTCTCTTAGACGGTGCCGTTTTAGTTCTATCTGGAGCTTGATTAGTTTATTTACTCCTCCGGCGGTGAAATATCTCCGGCTGTTCTGGTAGAGAAGTGGCCTCCGGTTCGCGATTCTCTAGTTTTGTTTTTCTTAAGCGTCTCTCTCTTGCTACTTGTTTTCTCTGTATCTTTTGGCTACTCGTCTTGTTTGCGCAAATATCAACCGTCGGATTACTATTCATCTCATAGAGTCATTTCAGTCCATGTTTAATAACGTAGTTATTTTATGCTAAACTCGAGCTCAAATTAGCAGTAAAAGCAAAGGAGAGGAGAATAGGCGTAAATCGGTAAATTTGTAAGAGATAAGCTAGTTAAGCAATGTTTGATCTTAATCTGAATGCGGAATTGGGCGAGCCGAGTCAGAACTCGGAGTCGGTAGCTGTACTTGAGAAGTACTGGAATCATCAGTATCCTCACCCGGAAGGATCAGGAACCTCCAATTCATCAGTGGTCAATGCGGACGCGTCCAGTAACGACGACTCGTGCTCAACACGCGCCGGCGAAGCTCCGTGCACCTTCAACTTTGATATCCTGAAGGTCGGAGGAGCTGAGAACGAGAAGCGTCACGAGGTCGCTGTGACGAAGGAGTTTTTCCCCGTGGAACATGGGGACTCGGTGACTCATGGAGCTTCTAGAAACTGGATGGATCGAGAGGTTGGCGTTGGCGGAGAGGTGCGTGTGATGCAGCAAGCGTCACAGCAGGTGAAGAAGAGTAGGAGGGGACCCAGGTCCAGGAGCTCGCAGTACAGAGGAGTTACGTTCTATCGGAGGACTGGGCGTTGGGAGTCTCATATCTGGTAGAATTCTTCTGCTGTTACTTTAATCCCTTCAATGGTGTCTTAGTGGTTGCTTTGATTTTGGTTTTGTTTAAATACTTTGAAGGATTGCTATTCATCATTTTACTGGAGTGGTTTTACGAACAAGCAGTGTAAATTTTGTGCGCTGACTTTTTCTGTTTTTTGCAGGGATTGTGGGAAGCAAGTGTATCTCGGTATGGATGCTCTGTTTTTTAATTCTCAATTTCATTTTTATTGGGGAAGGAATTTTATTGTTGTCAGCCGTCAAATTGCAATTCATTGGGTTGATTTTCTTTTTCTTGTTTACATATTGACTTTGGTGTTGGATTTATTAGGTGGATTTGACACAGCTCATGCTGCGGCTAGGTGAGTGTTTTTAATTGCTGTTGTGTTTCTGTTGATTCCTTGACGATAATGTTATGATGGTTTTTCTTTTCCATGTATCCTTTCCATCGTTTTTGTTTCCAATTGTTTTGCCTTGTAGCTCCATCCTTTTATTTTTTAAATCCTTTTACTTATCGAAATTCAGAGCCTATGATAGAGCTGCTATCAAATTCCGAGGTGTTGATGCTGATATCAATTTTAGCCTTAGTGATTATGAAGAGGATCTGCAACAGGTTGGTAATTGCTAGTGATATCTGGTTAAAGAAAATTCATTGCCTACAAGCACTTTGAAACTGGGAGTCTTACTTTAATTGGGATCAATGTGCAGATGAAGAATCTGACCAAAGAAGAATTTGTGCATATTCTTCGTCGCCAGAGCACTGGTTTTTCAAGAGGGAGTTCAAAATATCGAGGGGTGACATTGCACAAATGTGGCCGATGGGAAGCCCGAATGGGGCAATTTCTTGGAAAAAAGTGAGGAACTATATAGTTTATAGATTCTGTTTGAAAGTAGAGATAACTTGTTTCTTTATGTGGGTGTTTGCTGTTGAAATTGAATAAATTAAGGCTCAATTCTGTTCTTTTGCTGTTTGAAATTGATTAAACAAAGCTTTAATTCTGCCCTTTCCTTGTAATAAATGAATTCTAAAGATCACTGTGACAAAGAAGAAATGACTGACAGTGGTATCTGCATCATGGAGATTACTATGCTTGCTTGCAGGTATATTTATCTTGGGTTATTCGACAGCGAAGTAGAAGCTGCAAGGTCCTAATGATCATGATTTACACTCTACTGATACTGAAATTTTTATCCTGAATTCTCAACCTCAATAGGGTCCCATCCAACATGCATCTCCCTTTTGATTTTCTGGAAATCAGGGCTTATGACAAGGCTGCTATCAAATGTAATGGAAGGGACGCTGTTACAAACTTTGAGCCAAGTGCATACGAAGGAGAGATGATATCGGAGGCCAGTAAGGAAGGTACTATGTGATTCATATGCAGCGATGGCAAAATAATAATCAGTTTCCGTGGCATATTCTCTAAAGCTGAAGATATATACATTGGAACTGATTTATTTATTGAGTTAACTGATCCAAGTTTAAGTTTCTGATGCAGGTAGTGACAACAATCTTGACCTTAATTTGGGAATATCTACTCCTTTTGGCAATGGTTCCAAGGAAAATGAAGGGATACAGTTCCACTCAAGCCCTTATGATGTACTCAAAAGGAGTTCCAGGGTAATTTATGTTTCTTCCATATCTAAGTCTTGTTTCTTTTTAGGTGATGGGACCCTGGAGCATTATTGGACTATATACTATAAATGAACTTGTTCTAGCAACTCTGAAATTCATCTTGTTGGTCTTAGTTTTTTTTACACATTCCTGACGAATTTCTTTAGGGACAATTTCTATGGTAATTATATGTGCTTTTTTCACAACGATCTTTTTTATTTCTACCTTCTATCTTATTTCTTAAAGATGTCTACAGTGCATTGTATTTACTAATGTTTTATGTTCTGCATAATCTGATTCACAGATGGATGTCTCAATGACTCCGATATTGGGTGATCAACCTTTCAAAGGGCTAGCGAGGAGATCTGATCACCCAGTGTGCTGGAATGGCATATATCCTAGCTTCTTTCCTATTGAGGTACCACATGTTGCCATGGTCTTAACTTTTAAGATCTTGCCATTTTCTGCTAAAAGGATCTGGTGAATCTGTTCATGATTTGTCGCTTTCATTTTCAATTATTGGATTCTTGGATGTCTGCTGGATGTTTTCATTGACTTGTATTGTAATTTTTGTTCCTTATTCTATAAGTTTTGGGTGCAAGAATTTTTAGAACTTAAAAGGCTTCCAGGATGGTTGACTAGCGTATGATATTACTGGTTACATGTTCATTAATTATAGCTTGAATTTCCATTTTCTAAAATGTTTTAAAAACTCTCGACATGTTGAAAGCAAAACCAGGAAACGTCAAAGTAGGAACAAGAAGTCGTACTTTCTTAAGAGTAATTGGCAAGAATTTTCCTTTCCTACAAGTTTTAGAACTGCTTGATTTTTTCTTGTCCTGGATGTTCTCCTCCTAGATGTGAATGGATTGTTTTAGGCTTTTTCTTCAAGTGAACATGTATACATGAACTTGTAGCAAGTGGACTCCCACAGAGAGTTATGCTCGGCCTTGAAAAATTCCATTTTCGTTTGTTAATTATTTGAAAACGTGTTTCTGGTGGCAGGAAAGAGCAACAGAGAAGAGGATTGAATTGGGTTCTTCACAGGGACTTCCAAACTGGACATGGCAAATGCATGGTCAGGTCACTGCTACACCAATGACACTGTTCTCGACTGCAGCATCATCAGGATTCTCAATTTCGGCTACTACTCCCTCCGCTGCCATTCTTCCATCAAAACCTGCCAACCCCTCACCAACTAACAATTTGTGCTTTATTGCACCTCCGTCTGCCACCACCCGTGGCTGTCAATTCTATTACCCAACGGAACCACCTCAAGCACCGCCATAATCTACCATCCCCCTTATATATGCTGGAGGTAGGTAGTTGGTACAAATAACAGCCAAGTTGTTGAAATTCATTATATGATTCAAAATTGTTTCCGCAAGATATATTCATACTTTGTTTCTAACTTGTGGATGAACAATTACTATACTATGTTAAATATATGGAAAGAAATACTAATCCGATTTGCGTATTACATGTGTTTGGGCTTAATTGTTCCGAAGGAATCATATATAACACACATAGTACTCGATGGAAAAGAGGCGTGGTCCTGCTGTCTATTTTTTACTGTAAGAATCTTTGATTACTGGCGCAGAAAACAATTCAGATGCTAAACCCAAAAAGTCACTTTCTCTTTAAAGAGGAGAAAAGGTTCATACAGCATACAGCCTTGAGTTACATACTTGCATGTATTGAGGGACCCTCTGCCAGAAGTGTGATTTTATAATACCTCGTAACTCTATCAAAACAGACGAAAAAATCTTTTACTGGGCAAAAAAAGTTTGTTTGGGCATGTAAGGAAAAGCACCGAATAGATGCCTGAGACGGATGCTTTTACAAGTGGGACGCGAACCCCATTAAGAAAAGAGCTGTATTTGCATTCTCTCCTTTGCCCGACAGCACACCTTTTTTTTTTAAGAAATAGAATAAGAATTTTAGATAAAAGGTCGGTTTTTGGATTCAAAAGGGCCTTGGGATTATCTAGCTCCGGCAGTGGTGGTGCCACCAATGCGTAAACCACTTCTGGCTGGACACAAGAGCGTTACAGAACATCGATTGAGATCACTCAGGTCTTGGATTCTTGTTTGGAAAATAATTTTTTTTTAAATTTATATTATCACATTTGTTTTTTTTTTTTGAATTTTTAGAAAAGTAAAAATTTTTCTAATCTAAGAAAAGTAGTAGCACTTTACTTAGATTCTAAATCCTAGCACCTTCTTGGTATTTAGATTACTTTCCTCAGGAATTTAATCTAAAAAATACGCTAGCCAATTTAACCTTTCGTTCTCTCTCAACTCTACGACAACTCTTTTATAAAATCTACCTCCTCTTCAACTAATGTTACGAATACTGTACCGAACTTGGTACCTCCTCTTCAACCAATGTTACGAATACTGTACCGAACTTGATACCGGATTGAGTTATGATACGTTACTGTACCGGTACCGGTTAATACCGAGTACCGTTTTGGGTAATTTGTTAAATTTATGAAATAGTTCCTAATGTTTTTTGAATTACAAAATAGTTCATTGTCATATTATACAATTGTAGTGTATGTTTTTAACCCTGTCTCTAAAAATCATAATAATAAATAATAATCACAATTTTAATTTAATTTTTAATTTAAT
>JAOSBM010000008.1:4194377-4209547 GCA_027568955.1 Erythroxylum tenue
CTAACCTCCTCTTTCTTCTTCTTCTGCTTCTTCTTCTGAGACCCATCTTTCTCATTCTCCGATTCCTTAATTGGGTCAAAAATCTTAATCCCTTCAAACAGATTGATGTGGTTTGTCTCGGGTTCTGAATCGTCACGCTCCGTCTTCGGCTCAGTGGGTTTATTGAGGGGAGAGAGACCGCGGGCGGTCCTGAGTTGTTGAAGGCGATACTCGGCATCGCGTTTTCTGGCTTGTTCACGCTTCAATTGCTCCTCTCTGGCGGCGGCTTCCTCGTCGCGACGGACTCTCTCTCTGTTCTCGTAATTGTATACATTCCAGCTCTTTTGGGGAAGGATGTTGAGACCTCCATGCCCTCCCATTGCAATATCAGACACTGCCGATTTGACGATTCTCTGTTCCCAATCCGATATCAGACACTGCCGATTCGACGGTTCTCTGTTCCCAATCCAAATCCAATTAGGGTCGAATCATGCGACGGTAATATAAATTAATTAGAAAATTGTAACAACAATAATAAGTGGGTGTGTGAATAATACTAAATAGCAATTGTATATATTGTCGATATCATACAATTGTTAACGAAGGCAAACGTCAATAAATAATCGCGGTTTATATATTGTGACGTTTTATTATTAAAATTTTTTATTTAATAAAATATTATAATTTTTATTTTATGATGTTTTATTAATAAAACGTTACAAAAAAACATTTAAATATTTTACGTTTTACGATGATGATTGTGTTATTTTTTTATAGTAAATAAATATTGGATAAATAAATAAAATGTCACACATTTTGTTATTTTCTTGTGGTGAGTAGGCATCGGACAAGTAAGATGATTGAGTACAAGAGTAATGGTATTGGTTCCTATAATATTTGTAGGTTTAATCTTGCGACTTGTTTAGTTCAAAGAATAAAATAGATAAGAAATAAAATAGTTATACCTAGAAATAAAAAAGACGAGGAATAGTTTGTTTAGTTAAAGGAATAAAATAGATAAAAAATTTCTATTTCAATATTTAATTTAAAAATATAAATATAAAATAAGAAATAAATATTGCAATGAAAGATCGCTTACAATCTTGTACTAATCCTTATATTGTGAAATAATAATCATGTGTTCTTTAAGCGTTCGTAAAATTTACTTTTGCGTCCACATCTAATCGAGGGAACATAACGCTTAAAGTGTAACTTTTCATTAGAACTTTTCTTCGAAAGCAATTACAACCGAGGTGAAGTTTGGACTTCTACTTCGAAACGACGGTTCATTTGACTTCATTATAAAAACTCATTTCCCCAGCAACTTCAATAGAAATAAGAATCTAAAGAACTTCAAAACTATCTTAAGCTTGTCGAATTTAAATGATAACAACTCATCTTCCTAATACTTTCTATTGTAGTATCATCTGATCATCTTATACCTAATCATGTAGTTTAAATTGCATCAAAAATTAAATTGATTCATCTTATCTCAAACTATATATAAATACAGTAGAAGTTGTAAAACAATATACTTCAAAAAATCAATACTTCCACCTTTCTTTCATTAAAAGTTAAGAATTGCCAACACAAGATTAAGATGGTACGATGGACACAAATAGTGTAAGGAAGTTATTCTCTATGCAATTCTCTAAATCACTGGTTTACAAAAATTGGAAGGAATTCTCTTATTGTCATTGATCATTACATAAAAATGCTACAGCAACTGGCAAGACCCCCAAATCACAACCTCTCTGTGTGTGTATCATTCTACACACCTACCCCAGAAAAAACTACATAATCCAAGTAAAAGCTACAAGGTATACAAAACATTCTTCAGCACCATCTTTACAATGGTTGTAACCTCATACCTCTCTTTTTCCCCAATTAATACTCGAATTATCAAAGAAAGGATGAAGAGGAAAGAATCAGAAAACAAGTACAACATCTATCTATCTAACCATGGTGACTATTGAGCAAAACCAGTATACCAGCAAACTTGAAGATTGTGAATCTAGGTTATACATTTGTGTCAAATGTCAGACCGAAAAAGGTTTTGATTCTCTGCCAGCCAAAACGATGTCCCATCAACTCCACTTTGAGCAGTTTTGATCACTGAAAAATCTATAGCTTCTCTTCATAGTATCTTTTTCATCTTTAAAAAATGGTATGATATATTATCTAGTCATCATCATCATCGGTTAACGAGGCAAAGGAGAAAGGTCGGAACTTGTAACCATCACCAAAGTAGAATTTATTTTGGAATTCCACCCAGTGGAGACGCAAGGCGTGTAAGAAAGCACTTAGAGTTTCCATCATCAGTAGTATGAACGCAGTGGCAAATGCAAAAACTGCGAGTCCCACCAATCGGACCACAATGTTGTCATACCTATGATATTATACAATTAGAGGCATAAGCAACAGCGGCATCTGTATCTTATAAGTATGGGACAAAGAAGTATCGAAACTAAGATACGAAGAATTATTCTATTCCATTAGACGTAAAGAGATATTTTTGGCTTCATTAGTTTGTGGGAGAGCTTTCAGATTACATTATAGAAATGATCTGGATGTTGTTATACCTCAAAACTTAGCAACAATATGGTTAAACCATCTTGATGATTATACTAAAAGTAGTCCTCTATAAACTGGAACAGATCAGTTGGTCAGCTCCGTATTAAAAAAGAGAAACAAATGTAGCAAATAAAAACATTTGCAGATGAAAAAAATGTCCGTACAAGACGCACGTGGATATTCAGACCACCAACTGCAACCTTATGTGCTGCTAAACCAATGCCAAAACAGATCCAAATTATTTTTTCTCATTCGTTTATCTACGATATCATGAAGAATTATCTGCCTAATTGATTGACTACTACTGCACCAGGTTAACAACTTGGATTTGATCATTTGACAAGTTTAAGTGCAGTGCAGATTGTTTAATTGAAGTTTCGTATGCATCCAGTGTATGAGAACAGAAAAAGATAAAAGCAGTGAAGAGTTAAATAACACAAAGGCATGTGTATCCATGCATGCGTATATGTGATGGAAAGAGAGGAAGAGAGAGAGACAGATAGAGGAATAGCAAATAGGCAAATAAAGCATTCATGGCTGAACAAAAAATTACTCACCCCCAAGCAAGGAGGAGAACTTTCTCATAGAAAACAGTTGACAACTCAGAGTGTGCCAAGCTGCAACAGAAGTAATGAACATAAGCAAATTGTGAAACAAGCAAAAACTTAAAACTGAAAATTTCTAAATTAAAAGACATGTCTTGCCTCAAAGCCCAAAGCCGAAGGTATGATGCCGTATTTGAGACTGCACCAAGAACAAACTCTATAGAGTGTATCATTTGGTGTACAAACACCTCACTGAAATTAAAATCTTCATGATGTCCCCGGGCAGAATCAGGTTCTGCATCAAGATCAATCTCAGCATTGTGAAGAATCCCATATGTACGGCCTTGAAATCTCTACACACACCAGGAGTAAACATGAGAAATTTTCCAAGCATTTCATTGTTTAGAAAGAGAACACTTCACATGTTGGAGAAAAGGAAATTTTGTGATGAAATCAGATCAAAGGTCAGATCTTTTGTATTACCTCTTTTTACAGCTGCATTTATGTTAATGCACTTGAACTTTTAAAGCAAATTTAAAAACAAGCTTCAGTTGATTAAAGTAACAAACTAAGCATTTACCGAAAGAAAACAACTGATGTTAGAACAAAAACCTAGGACATGGCATGCCAATGAACTACATCCACTCTGAAATTAACATTTCTGAACCCTTTATACACCAAAAATATTAACATTTATGGTCAAAATAATAATAAGAAGATGAGTCACACCTCTGAATGAACTTTTTTCAATATGAAGGGTTTAGGAAACAGCATCCAAGGAACTGCAATAAGGGCAAAAAGCAACAATACTATCTGCAAAAACTCAAGCATCAATTAGCCAATCAATATTTGAAATAGAAAGATGGTCATATGCTGGACTCAGAATGTAGAGGACCATACCTGAAGAGGTCTCTGGCCCCAAAACAGCTCATTTTCACCAAGATCATCAGTAGGACTCAAAAACATGTAGATCATCACATGATAGAGATCAGCCTGAGAACCAGTGCACCACTTGATGATAATGAGAAGTGAAAGATACCCAAAGAGGCAGTTGAGGAAGATCATTTGCGGCACAAACTGAAACCTATTGACAAGATGCCTAATAAGTGATCTGTTAAAATACAAAGCTAAAAGGGGAGGCAGAAAAATATACCTAATGTCAATTGAGCTGCCAAAAAAGCGTGCATTGAAATAACTTAATATAATTCCTAGATTCATTTGAGCCACACCAAATAAAATTGACATCTTCATCTTTAGAGAGTTCAAAAAGGGCAGCTCTGAACGACTTCCACGCCAACTAGGATCCACGCCAAATGGGTATGGATCTTGGTATTTGATTAAACCAACTGTTTGTCCATCACTGATTAAGAAAAGAATAAAAATAATGTTAATTAACTATGTTCTTTCGAAGCAAAACTGGGTAAGAATATCGTATTTGGAATCTATGATAGCATAAAGTACTGAGACATTAGTGACCTTGTAAGCAAGTAGAGATGAAATGCATCAACAGACATGAATTCCAACATTAAATAGAGGTTCATAGTTTATCACAATCTAGAAAAAAAGCTGATTGACAGAGTGTACATTGATTCCCATCCACATTAACAACCCAACCTTTTCAACGGAACAGAGACTATATAAAAAGCACTCCTCGAAAATGAATCATTTATTTGTCTTGAATTTAATTAAGATTACTTGTTAACCCCACTCAAGTCTATGAGCACGAATCTGGCTATGTTAAGAGGTGGTGGAGTTTTGCATTTCAACTCAGCAGTGCATCTCCTAGAACATTTGAGGCATCATATAAAGTTCTAGACAATCGAAATTGTTTCAAGCTGACATATAGAATTGCAAAAAGTGTGCAAACCTGCAACTAGGGTCCCTACATTTGTAGGCAGACCCACCAAATATGTGGAATGGAACAGAGAAGAATTCGTTGTAAATCAGGCCACAGTAAATTGAAAAAATTGACATTAGAAGTAGCACATATCGCCCACCAAAAAGCATCTCCATAAAGCTTCCAAGTCTCTGCAAGAATTAAATATAAAATTCAGTCTGTTAAAAAGATGCTGGAATAAATCTTCCAATTTTAGCATTTGCATAAATGTTAGTACGTAAAAAATGATAACAAGTTTGATATTGCTACAGCTACATAGGAATCGAGTATATCTTTCTGAAGTTGCACAAAAGATGAAGGAAGCATTTATTTAGTAAAAAGCATAAACCTAATTTGCTTTGTACAGTTCCATTATTATAAACGCGAAGACAAGTTTATTTTTGTGTTGTGCACCACCTTACCTTCTCCCATATCACTTTCAAGACATCCAATCAAGCTCAAAAGGACAAGAATTTGTTAAAGTCATTATTCTTGCAATTCTAAAAGTTTATACCCTCAATTCCTCAAAAGAAGGCCTTTTAATGACTTAATATTAGCATGTGCGTATCATGATAAGAAAGAGGAAAAGAGAAAGAAACATAAATATCTGAACACGGTTCAAACAAGGAACAAAATCCACATCAGTAGAAGTACTTGTTCTGATAAAAACTTGTCTCAAAACTTGACAAACTGTATACCTGACTACTAAGTTTACTTTCACGTGCAATAAGAAGTAGTGCTCCCAAAAGTAAGCATATTCCATGGCCCCAATCCCCAAACATCACCGCAAAAAGAAATGGAAATGTAACAACAGTGTAAACCGCAGGATTCGCTTCTTGATATCTAGCAACACTGCCAAATAAGCAAAAGTATTAGCCTTTTGATCAGTTTAATGGTTTGAAAACATGGCAGATCACATATGCTAAAGGTGTATCCAATAGCTTAGCAATATACAGCATCAAACAGACAAGACCAAAAAGAAATCATTATGCACTAGTGCTCTCAAAAATTGATGCCTTTGCAATTACAGATATTTAGTGATTTAAAATAACAAATGCACAGATATCTAATTGTTAGTTGAAAACTCTATAAGAACAAATGGATTAGTTAAAGGATGTGAAGCTACACAGTAGAGATCTCTAATGAACCAAAATCATAATTACTTTCTTATAAGGAAATAAGTCAAATTTTGAAATTTTCTCTTTTTTTCAAGAAACATATAAGAGAATAGAAATTGCCTACAGAATTTGATGGCAATTTATTAAAGAACTAACCCATATGCATCAACAATTTCCTGAAATGCATTTGTGAAGCGATTGGTTCTAAAACAAGTAGGAGGTGACTCCAAAGTATCCATCACATGGAATATAATGCCCACTTGTGAACTGCTGTCATATGTTGCACGTTGAAGTGCCTCCTGAATCTGTCAATCATAAAACATGTTTCATTGAAAATTAAGAAAAACTTTTAACCAAGTACCACAATTCAATAACAAATGAACAATATTCAGAAAGACATCATATAAGGTACCTGCGATCTTGCAGATATAGGGCACCAGCCCTCTCCAACAAGACATTTTTTTGTTACATCAAAATTCAGCATATTCAATGTGTCATATACAGCTTTCTCCCGTCTCACCTGGAAAGAAGAGGCATTCAATATAATGATTACCAACACACCTTCTATTAGAATGAGCACGAAAAGAATGAATCCTACCAGGTTCAGCCATTTTGTTAAACGGAATCCAATGGAAGCCAGGGCTTGATTGCGGTGGCGATTTCCAGCATCTAAAGTACATTCCAATTCAGAAAGTCTTGAGATAACCTAAAACAATTATTGAACTTTCAACACAAGGCAATCCAAGATTCTTTGAGTAAAAAGAATGAGTGAATGACTATTAAAGTAAACTTTGTGAACTGGGCAAGACTAGACCTATTTCAGTGAACAAAGTAGCATGGACATTGCTTCAATACCATTTTGGCAACTAAGAAAACTATGGAGAAGAAGAAGATTTGTAGAAGAGGCACTCTGGAGAATTAGAAGTGTAACAACACATGGTTAACACAGAAAACATTCCAACATAATAAACTAGGATAGTGTATCATCCTGAAGAAGGAAGTTAACAACAGTGTATCTCTATAACAATACACTTACTTCTCTGGTTAATTGCCTCTGTTTTGTTACATCTTCAGGAACAGGATAGCAATTTGCCCCAAAAGCTTCACAAATTTTCAAAATCTTTGTTCTTGCCTGTTCACCTGAGAAGAAAACTACAAATACTGTTTTCTCAACCTGTAACAATAAATGCTTTAGGAATCAATTTGAGTGTACAAAATCATTCAATGCATTTTGATAAAAGCAACACATTAGAGGAAGTGAGCATTAGATAGGTGGCAGGGTACACGAAGAAAAAAATTAAACATGATAACTTCGAAACCAAAGCTTTATCAGAAATCATGTCGCAGATGAGAGGAACAAACCATTTCAGTTGACACAGGATCCATGATCTCTTCATCAGCTGGTGCCTGATTGAAAAGCATATTGCCCCTTGTAGCACGAAACAACATCCTTTCAAATCTCATAACTTTCGCTCTGGGTATAATTCCCGCAATAAATCTCAAACCAGATTGGTTAGATGGTGCAGACCTCAATTCCTGTATAATACAAGTTCTTCCATGAATGTAACAATAGCAATTAGTTTGACACGAACAACTCCGAGGTTGTAAGGGATAACATATGAACCTGTTCAAGTAGAGAAGCTGAATCCTCATAACTATTATTTAAGAACACACTGTCATTTAACTCTCTTTCATCTTCTACTGCATGACCATTACTTGATACAAGAAAGCCAACAGCCTGAGTCAACCACAAAACACAACAAAATTAACAATTTGGAAAGCAAAAAAGTCTGTGGTTCCAATATTATCAGAATTTGCAGTTACAGGGAAGTTTTGATCTTCTATTTCTTTTGCAAACCGAAATCCATATGAGGAACATAAGAATTGAGAAATCATTGCTACTCTTAGCAACTTAACTTAGCAAAACAACAAAAATAGCTTCTGAATGATTAAATTCATCTGAAAAAAAAAAAGCATCAATGAATCTCCATAAAGGATTGGAAAGCTTAACCATAAAAAGGGTGTAGGACGGCTGAATGGTTGAACAACCAAAATTGCTAATTTATATAGGCATATGAAGTCTCTCTCCCTCTCTGTCTCCCTTCCTACACCTAACAGCTTACAATTCTTATTTTCTACCCACAACATGAACATGAGAGTCAAGAAATTTACCTTTTGCAGCACCATTTTGAATTCGAAAAGCTCATTGTATGTTTGTTGAAGTTTCTCACTGTTAGAGTTCATTTCAATCAGATCATTTTCGTATTCAGCAAGTTGTACCTGATACGAGAAGATATAAAAAACAGATATCATCAGGTTCAATGATGATTCCACGTTGAGTTTATACAGGTTAGTTTTATGAAATAGTAGGTTGTTGCAACTACTGTTAATGCAAAAGAAAAAAAAATCAAAAACAAACACAAGCGAAAACAACAAAAAAAATGAGACACAAATGCACCTCTAGTTCCTCCAGCTCAACATCTGGTTCTAAAACAGGAAGTGCAGAAGATAGTAGACCTGCTTTATTGACTTGATCTCTGAAGAATCTCAACTTTCTACACATTTCTCCACATCGCTTTACCTATGGGAAAATCTCTACTAATTAAAACAGCAAAGACAAGAAGTAATAAACAATCGCAGTTGGTATTATTCTAAACTGCTAAAATGAAGACAGATAGTCAGTACGAGGGAACTACAAATGATCAGTTCATGATCCAATGAAACGGCCAAATGATTAAAGATAACAAGAAAATGAGAGACATAGACATTAGATGTTTAAACTTGATAACTGAGTGGCAGAAGTTCGTTGCTAGTCATGTTTGTTGAAACCAATTGAAGAGCAACTTTATACATGGAAACACAAGAGCAAAAAGGTTACCTGATTGACAAATGTACGCTGGAAAGGGCTTTTATCAACATTTAACTGCCAAGCAAAGAATTAGCCATTAGCACTTCTAACTGACACCACAAGATTGAGCAAGAAACCAAATTTTCCACATGGATACCCTAACAGGAATGAAACATATTCCACATTGTAAATAACTGAGAATCATACCATACCCAACACTTTACTTGAACTTACTGTCCATGGCAGAATTAAAGCGGACTCAAAAGTTGTCCAGTATACTACATTTCTCCATTTGTATATATTAAACAGTAACACGAGACAATTCCAACTAAGATAACATGACAAGCTAAGAAATCATCAAGAAAGGGCACAACCATAACCAATCTCAAGTTATGCTGTAAACAATAATTCACTATCTCATAAAATCACAAAAGCGAAGGGGTGTTGGTTCTGGGAATGGAATATCTAATCCAATCACGAGCTGTACAATAAACATGGATTCACACTTCAACATGAGTGCAAGACTTAAGAAACATTCATCTCTAGGCCTATAACTTTCTAATCAACTTGCCAAACACATATCAAAATCCATAACAGAAGGACTCCAGAAGCAGTTCTATAAGCCAAATTATTAACAAATAGATAGTTTTCAACAGTTTAAACGAAATAACGGTCCAAAAAACACTGTGCAAAACCAAGATCTCCAATTCTTATCAGCCATCGAACCAATAACTGACAAACAACCATTCAAATCCACCTGTTATTTCCAAAGCCAATAAAACATTAGAAATTCCCGATCTCCGTCACTAAATTCCCTCGATTTTACAGCAACCGAACAAGCGCACAACAAAAAAGGGCAAAGACAGAAAAACAGAAGCGAGTTGAATCTACGTGGACACACGCATAACCAGAAGTAGATAATTAAAAACTGACATCGCGGAACTGGAGAACCCCGAGTTCGCCTAGATAGGAGATGGCGCGGTGGGCGGTCTCGGCGGGGATGATGAGCTGCACGAGCGACATCTTCTCGGAGCGCATCAGATCCATCGACGGCAAGCTGTCTACGAAACGCTCCCATTTCTCCATAACCATTTTCAGCTTTCACAACTCTTATTCTTGCACAGAGTCAGAGAGAGAGCATAGAAGTAAAACAGAAAGAGATTGAATGTTATTGACGGTTGATCTTTATTTACTTTTCTATATGAAAATCTGAAATTGTAACTGTCTCAGATCTGAGATATGGCATTTCTTTCCCTTCCTATATCTCCCTCTGCTGTTTTATTACGAGTAGAGTGCGTCTCTCTCTCTCTGCTTTGCGTTTCAGTTTTTCATCGTCAACTGCCATCGCCTCAAATATAATACCTCGAACCTTTTTTTTTTGGGGGGGTTTCTTTCTTTAATATTTTCGCTTACGAGAAAGTTGACGTAATTAGATATTACAGTCAGAATCCATTGTGGCAGATCACCTATGGGTGTGATGCTTTATGCTTGTGCTTCAGGGAAAGATGAATTTATTCTTATTCTCTTTGGTGGTGGTTTAGTGATTTGATTAGCACCAACTCTTTAAGTAATGCGTGTTTAATTACTAATTCATTCTGTTATTACTAAAAAAAGAGAGAGAGAGAATAACAAGTAAATTAAGTAATTAACATTTAAGTAAATTTTTGTATGATAAGAATCATTCTAATTCATATTCAAATGAACATATTCCTTAATTTCAATTAATATTTCATTAACTTAAATTTTACGATGTAAATTATTGATTTTGAATATTAAAAAGTCAATTAAGACAAATATTTATAATGTGAAAGAGCAAGTTAAATATTATGTTATCATCATCAGATCCAGTCCGAAATTTCACAATAATTTACGTATTATGTTATATTAAGATTAAATTTAAATTTAGTAAAAATCTTAAAAATTATAATATACTATCTTAAATTCGATTTGAGCTCAAACTCAATTAAACTTGATTTTTTAATTTTAAAATTTAAAAAACGTCATTTTAATAATTCTCATATCTGTTAGTTTATGTGAAATTTTCAAAAATAGATCTGAATAAGACAATTTGATTCTAAATTAAGTTTAAAACTTAAAATTTAAAGAAAAAACTCAATCATAATTAGAAGCCCAATTAACTCAAAATCGAACCACTTTGAAACTTTAATTATTATCTTAATTTACAATTTTTCAATTGAAACTTTAATAATTATCTTCTTAACGAGTTTATTGATAAATTAAAATTCATGAAGTTATTTTCAGTTTTGAATTGCACAGACTGCTCAAAAAGCCCAAAAAAGATAATTGTTTAGTGGTGGTAGTGGTAGTGGTACACGGGTCAACGCAGCCTTGGCTGAACTAAACCGATGACGACGCCGACGTTTTCTGGTTTTACATGTAAAGCGAGAGAGATTGAAAGATGGACCTAATTTGAGCATAGAACCTAAGCCAGTAGCCTAGCACAATAAAGAAGCCCAATGGCCTAGCCTAGGCTACAAGTGGAGAAATAACGAGTCTTTTAAGCCAGTAGCCTAGGTTACAACTGGACTGTTGTTTATCGACACGTGTACCGAGAAAGTAATAGCTATGCGGATTGACTCGCTCATTATGCCAATTGGGTGCCACCACATTCTTATAGAAGATTTGTCGGGAAGTTGTTTCCCTAGATTTATTGTGTAATTTTTGCTTATTTTCTCTTTAAAAAAAAAAAAAAGACCTCAACTTAGCACTTGGTTCCACCATTTATTAATTTCTGGATGAAATTAATAATTGACCTTACCTTTTATTATCGTTATTTTGAGAAAATTAGTTAAAATATTATTATTTTAATTTATAAATTTTAAATCACAATATTACCAAACTTTAAGACAACAAAACTCCAATTTAATTTTTATTAAAAATTAAAATTTTAACCGTTAATGAAAATATTTCTAAAACCTGAATATCGTGTATGAGTATGGCCAATCTTGTTCTACCTAGCAAGTTAATAACACAATTTGAACAACTCATTTCTTTAAACAGATCAGAATCTAATTTCAATATGGGAGTGTCTAAGACAGAACTATTATTTTACATAAACATTAAATCCACATGTTGCCTCCTGCATCGAAATGAATGACTCCCCAAGTGAATTCTTATGATTGTGGACTTACCTGTTACGGCCATTGCAATTACAAACGCTAAATACTTTTAGCCCTTTGAAATAATTAGATGGTTTGTGGTTTTCTCATTTCTGTTGTGAATCAGTGAACACGTCACTCGATTTGCTGCTTTTATCGTAAAGTGTGTTGGTTTATAGTCGCCAACCAACCGATTAGATGTAATTTAGTGGTATAATTATTTAAAGGTATTATTTTTATCCTATACATATTCATATATAAACTAGGATATATATATATATATACAAATAAAATTATAAAATTCACATTATATTTATGTATTATCTATAAATTATTCGTAGTCATTATTCTATTAAGATTGGAAATTAATAAAACGTAAAATGACTGGTATATATTATATTTATTTTTTCCGTAAAAAGTAGTCGATTTCATAAACTGAAATATGAATATACTTAAGCAAACATATAAGTGCCTATTAGAGAATAAGTTCACTAAACTGATCTCATATATTAATTTCATTAGGAACGTTACTTGTATGTTTAGATAAATTTATAAAGTGACGATAATACGAGTAATTCTTTAACTTGAGATTTCTAAATTATTTTGTATCAATATATTTTGATACTACTTATGACATATTTTATTCAAAAATAGTTCAATCGATAGTTATTAAATATAACCTGAACTATATAGACACAACAAAATGATCAACATATGATTCATTTTGATTAGTTTTGATTTGAAAAATCCTTAGTTAAATTGAAATGACACTTTAAAAATAGTTTTCAAATATCATTAATAAAATCAATTGCTAACGGTGGAAAATTAACATGATTTGACTCAAATATAGTAGACATTATTTCGATGTTTTGTGTCTAATTGAAATATTGTATGATAAAGTTATTGAATTATACAAAAAAAATCATACACTGAAATGTTAGTCAAAATCACTTTAACATTAATAAATATTTGGGTGATCATAATGCATTATTAAATGCTAATTTTGATATATGAATATAAATTATTTAATTAGATAATTAAATATAAATTAAAGAAGTTTAATTTAATCTAATCCTAAATATGATTTGGGGCTATAATTTGTATTTATCGTCAATATATTTACGAACCTAATATGTCATAAACAAATAATGAGTTGAATAGAGAAAATATGTTTTAATCAAATTGAATTTGTTTTTAAAGTTTATAAAACTTTAAGATTAAATGAGAGATATCTAATAAATAAGAATCAATATAAGATATTGGATCTTATTTGGACACAATTGGTAATTAATTATAATTAATTGTTATTATAGTTAAAGTTTAATTGAAATTAAAATTTTATTTAATTAAATTACTAAAATATTTAGAACCTATTATAAATAAGCTTAGGCTTAGGCATAAAGAGAATTAGCACTTCTTACATATCCCTCTCTATAATAGTTATATAGTTCTCATAACACGTTATGTGGAAACTATTACAGTCTGTTTGGTTCAACTGCTAGAATAAATAAGAAATATAATGATTATTCATAGGAATATAATAAATGAGGAATATAATGAAATTATTATTACTTTGTTTGGTTTACTAATAAAAAATTTCTATAACTATGTTTGGTTTGAAAACGTTAACTTGAAATGGCAAAGGAATAACTAACAAAAAGATCAAAATATTCATTATAGTCATCACTAACTACATTATTATTATTGGTTGGGTCGGCCATAGAAGGCTCAATCCCAGGTCCAGGTGTCGACGACCCAGTCGTAGGTGACAATCTCCCATGCAAACACTAGGACGTACGTAAAGACCTAAACCTAGCAAGTTAGTCCATATATAAGCTACTATTTTGCCATGATACAGGTACGAGACTAATACCTTACTTTTCTCTGTTTTTAGCGATCAAAACCCTCACAAAGCAACTGACTTGAGCGTCGGAGGAGTCTTCCGGGAAACAACCCCCGGAGCGCCTTTATTGTTTTGCAGGTATTCTCCACGTCGAGCCTACCGAGATCATGGATCTAAGCAGCAACATCCAACCTCAACAGAATCCGACTGAACCATTTGGCGCCTACCGTAGGGCCCGACGTCAGGGCACCACGTCCAGAAACACACAGATTAGTCAAACGGCAGCAACCAATCCTGATATCGCCGCCGTCACGGCACTTGCGCTACAACGGATGGGTTCGCAATTACTTACCGCTCTTCCGACAGCACATCACGAGTCCCATACTCAATCTTCACACCCGAATGATCAACCACAGCTTCAGAACCAAGATCAAGAAGAACAAAGCGTAGCCTTGGAGGATAACGCCGAGACTGACTCGCATCCAAACCTCTAGCATTCCCCAGACGCGAATCCTCCTGCACCGCAACAAACCTCCCTTACCTGGAGGCAAATAGAGGAAGCGGATGATCTATTGATTCGCCAAATCATGCAGTCTCAGCCAAAACAACAACAAACCCCCGCTCGACAGATTGGTCTGATGGCCGATCGCCATTCTGCTGAAGCCCTAGAAAAAATCGTGGACGATCGAATCAACATGGCTATGAATTCCCGTCCGGCTCATCCATAAACACAATACAGCTCTCCCTTCGTCCCAGCAATCCAGGATAGCCTCCCCGCGGTCGATACCAAAATACCGATGCCTGAAAAATATACTGGAAAGACCGATCCCCTAGACTATCTGCAGCACATCCAGTCGATGATGAACCTACATTGCGTTCCGGATGCCATTCAATGTAAGGCATTCTGTACTGCCTTTGAAGAAGGAGCTTAGCGATGGTTCAATAGTTTACCCCCGTGTTGCATCACTTACTTCGAGAATTTTAAGCTGCTATTCCTCAACCAGTTTGCTACAAGTAAGCGGCCACAGAAGACCGATGCAGCTGATCCAAGGAAGGAACAAAAGTTTGCGGGAATTCATCGCTCGGTTTAACAATGAAACTGTCGAAGTTCCCGACCTCACCTGCACGTCCATGTTGGCTGCTTTGATGAGCAATACGAGGGATGAAGAGTTCAAGAAATCATTAGCCCTTGATCAGCCCAAGTCCATTCAGGAGATAAGAGATCGAGCGGACAAGTACATCCAGCTCGAGGAAGTGTTGAAAAACAC
>JAOSBM010000008.1:4248105-4287337 GCA_027568955.1 Erythroxylum tenue
TTTTGTGCGATTGTCTGATATTTGTGACTTTGTAAATTGTTTGATGTGTCATGTTCTGTGAAGAGTTTTGAAACTTGAAAACGTTTTTATCAATATGACATTGTATGAAATAAATGAATAAATGAAAGATGGTTTTTGCTTATTTCTCTTTTATTAAGTTATAACCCACGGAGCCGTCGAGCTCACCCCCCCATTTTCCCCTCCTCAGGTAGCAAGCGAGAAATTGAATAACCGCATCGGGATTGAGGCAACTCCGATGCAATGTGTTTTTAAAGTCATGTTTGAGAAGCCAAGCATTAGTTTGTTCTTTGTAAATTGCATTGTATCTCTTTGAATGAAACTGGGCTAAATGCCCTTTGAAGTTTTGTATTTGCTTGTTTTCATGTAATTAATAAGGTTTTGAAGTTTCGAATGTAAAGTGTATTGTATATGTTTCCTAAGCTTATATGTATATATGGTTGTATGATTGGAAATGATAAAAATAAGGATAAGATGGTATAGCTTTAAGAATTCAAATGATAGATGATTAAGATTATGATATTGCAGCCTTTGAGTTGGAGTTTTGGGTTGTGTTATTGAATATGGAAGATTGAAGTAATTTTATGCAGGTTTGGAGCTTGGATGGATAGATTAGGATTTTGGCTAGATGCAATTTTTAGGGGAGGTGCTGTCCAAATTTTCCTAAATTTGGGCAGCAACTTCAATTAGAGTTTAAACCCTCTTAGAGTATGAATTTGAAGGAGAGGTATTTCTTAAAGTTTGTAGAGCTTGTCAAGATCTTTAAAACGGTATAAAATGGGTTAATTTTTGACTTAAGATGAAAAAACTATGAGGGTCGGAAATTGGCTGGTTACTATTTATTTGGTAAAAAGCACTATTCATTTGGTCAAAAATGCTATTCCATTTGATCATTTTCAGATTAGTATAAAGATAAATTTCCAAGTGTGGAAGTCAGTTGTTCTTGTTTGAATCAGTTAGAATAAATATGAAAGAAGTGAAAAGGAATGAATAAAAAAAAAATTTATCTGGATTTGGAATGTCTTAAGGTTTCCAGCTTAGGAATTGGACTTTAAATTTTGGGCCCTAAAGTGAATCTATTTTATTGACGAAAATTAAGATGAATCTTTCACGTTTGGTTCTGAGGACTTTAATTGAGTTTATAATCAGATATAAGTATGAGGGTTTCGGAATAAATTTCGGTTTAAGTAGTTGGGTTCCGGATTCGGGATCCAACATAAGCTTACTCGAGACTCAACTCTTCTAAGTAAAACGACGTTATTTTGCTTAGAATAATTGAACCTCGAGTTTGTCTGAGTCTGAGCTTGACCTATAGATCAATCCATTGAAAACAATTAAATTTAAGCCCATAGACTAAAAAATGTGATCTCTAATTATGGAATACATAATGCTAAAGTATACAAGATAAGTACGACAGGAAAAATATAATATAAGTATACAAGATAAGTATCACAGGAAAAAAAAAGATTAAAAATTATATATAGAAAGGATAAGAACTAAATCATAGGTAAGAGTAGTTTACATAGTCTTCCCCAAGAGAGATCCACGTGGGGTGGTTCATCTATGGAAAACCGCCTGTTCTTGAATTCTAAAGTCAATAACTTGGAAAAATCTCATTCACATCCTACCTAGTGGAGCAACATCTGTTAAAAATCAATTTAACTTTGCATGTTTATCAAATATTGTGTCATATCATCAAAAACAATGTTTTAACATGATTTTTACAAATTCTGAAAAATTAATTACTAAATTTAAAAGTTAAAATTTTAAAATATATTTAATTTGATATATAGTAAAAAACTAAAATTAATTATATAAAATTAAGATAAATATTTTACAATTTTTAAAAATAGATACTAATATTTAATCACACTTCGAGTATGCAAATATATTACCTATCTTTTATATGCCATTACGTAGTGTATGGTTATTGTCCCTTTTAGTAGGGACAGATGACAAAAAAAAAAATCTTATTCATTTGTGTGTTTGGTTGCTGTCTCAAGTGATTTTTGTTCTGTCCTCGGATAACAAGAACAAAAAATTTTGTTCCTTCCAAAATCGAAGGACAAAATTTCTTGTCTCCGTCTCCGAGACAAAACACATAAGCAATTTTCAAAAATACCCCTCCTCCTAGACACAGAAAAGAAGACTCCCACTAAAAACTAAAAACTCGTGTATAAGATTTTTTCATTTTTTTGTTGTTTTATTGTTTTAAAAAAGGAATAACTAAATTCCTTCAATTATTCAATGAGGTATGAGAATTCTTTCAACTAATCTAATTTGATTTTTTATGAATTTATCGGAAACAGTTTCTCCGTCACTAGCGAAGATAATCTCGTATTTCAACAAAGATTTTATTGAAATGTTGTTATTATTGTTTTTAATGTTTTATAATTCTAAAATTAGATATCAAGTCGTTAAATGCATAGAAAAGGAATAGCTGAATTCTTTCGAGTATTCAATGAAGTATGAGAATTCTTTCAACTTACCTAACTTGATTTTTTTTGAATTTATCGGAAACAGTTTCCCAATTAGTGAAGAGAATTGCGCATTTCAATAAATATTTTATTGAATTGTTGTTATTTTTGTTGTTAATGTTTTAGAATCTAGAACCAGAGATCAAGTCGTTAAATGCACAGGAAAGGAATAGCTTAATTCCTTCGAGTATTCAATGATGAATAAGAATTCTTTCGATTTGCCTAACTAAAATTCTTCAACACACACGCCAGTGTGTCATTACTGACTCGTCAAAGTACCCTGATCTCAGCCAACCGAGCGTGCTCAGAACAGAAGCATGTACAAGATAACTATAAACTGCAGCATCTTTGAAAGTCATACCATGATTTGTGGAAGTAGTGTACTTAGTACTTGGAAGAATAAGCTTGCAGTTGCGGCAAAATACACGTTTTCAATGGCTTTGGTTGAATAATTGCAGCAAGTGCAGCTTGCAGTTGCTGTAAAATACCCATTTTCGATGGCTTTGGTTGAATAACTGCAGCAAGTGCGCAGTTCCCTACTTTATATTTAGTTAACTTCCTTGAGGGAAGTTCTCGAAGCAACGAGAAAAAGGAAATCTTATTTATCAAAAAAATACTCCCTTCTATTTAAAATAAATGTCGTTTTAGAGAATGTACATTTATTAAGAAAGTTAAGGAAATGCCTGATATACTTTTATTAATTACACGTTAAAGTGCCTTGAAAATATAATATGTGTAATCTGTATAATTAAGATGTGAGAGAAATTAAAGGATACTTTTGGAAATAAAATCATAAATATGCATAAAAAGTCACAAACGACACTTATTTTGAATAATTAAAATCCCTTTAAAACAACACTTATTTTGAATAGGTGGAAGTATTAAACCTGAATTGATACTCCCTCTGATTCATAATAAGTGTTGTTTTAGAAAGATTTTAAATATTCAAAATAAGTGTCCTTTGTGACTTTTTATGCATATTTATGATTTGACTTTCAAAATTACCCTTTAGTTTCTCTCGCATCTTAATTACACAGATTACACAGATTATATTTTCAAGGCACTTTAACATGTAATTAATAAGAGTATATTAGATATTTTATTAACTTTCTTAATAAGTGTGCATTCTCCTAAAACGACACTTATTATGAATCGAAGGGAGTACGTTATTGCATTTATTTGGAAATTATTATTATTTTAAATATTAAAAATTCTTTAAAAAATTATAACAACAAAATTTTATGATAAAATTCATAATCATTATTCTGTAAATATATGTTTAATATATAATAATTTATAAATTTATATTTTGAATAAATTATTTATTAAAAATGATTTAAAATTAAATAAAAATTTAATTAAAATCATATATAATTGTCTGTGTATTCACATTGCCTTCGAGGGGAGTAGCTTGATGGTTGAGGGCGGGGCTTGACTTCTGTTAGGTGTTCGATTCTATGCTAACCTTTCTTGTAAGAGCCTAGGATAGTCGAGATTTTACCTGTAGGTTAAGAATTAGTTGGGCCCTCGATGATGAGTTGCGCCTACTTGACCCGCCTATACAGTGATGCACCAATTAAACCCTTAGAAAGATGTACCCGCTTGACTCACCGACGAGATTTCCTCGAATTAAAAAAAAAGTGTATTCACATTGATTAACTATCCTTCAAAGGGGAGTGACGAGTGAGTTGCAATTATTCTACTGTGATTTAAACCCTTAAAAGAGTTAATTTCACCAGTCTAATCACTTCTTTGAAATCAATCTTTTCAATTTGACAAGCTATTGCAAAATATCATGTGCGATCGTACCAAAATGACAACTTATCTTCGATTTGAATAGGATTTATTATCCCATTTTTAGGCTGGCTAGAAACAGACTACTTGTATTGTGTGAACCAGCCGTCTCAGAGTTGGAAACACGTAAATATGTTGTTTCGTCATCACTCTCCCATCAGCCAATGAAGGAATGAGCAATTTGTCTGCAAGTTAAGTTATGCTGTCCTTTCTAGCACAGCCTTAATCAGTCTATAGAGTCTATTCATGTCACGAGCATGAAGATGACACATAGGTTCAATTAATTCGAGAATCTCTTCTGTTCTAATAACCGTGTCCTGAAATCTGGCAACCTTGGAGTCATTGAAACTGCGGAAAATGGGAGCAAGAATTTTGAGGACAACAAGGTTGAAGCCAAGCATAGCAGCTGTAATCACTGTTCTTCTGATCTGAAAGTGGGATACTGCTTGCTGTGAAGACATTGTTGTCCTGAAACCGTGTGGGCCTTGACAAGAATATAGGTAATAGTGGGAGACATAAAATCTGCCTTGAACCTGATCGTAGCATCAGTGAATCATCGCCAAAGAAAGTGGAAAACTCAACGAACATGACCTTCCATCCCTTTCAAAATTCGAAAAGTTTCAGTTCTGCTTCCAAATAGGATTCGTAAACTAACCAAGCATCCCATAGAATTATTTAAAACGTTCTATTATTCGTGCACTGCTCCATGTTCACATTGATTTGGCGTACAACTTGTTAGGTTTGAGCAAATAAGACCAAGAATGGTATTTTGAAAGTATTTGGTCAACAAGTCTTAAGGAATATTTTCGATCAGGGTCTCTTAAATATTTCACCGGTTGGGTCTTATCTCTTAATTGCATAGGTCATCTTCAATATATACCATCCCATTGGCAATGTTAGCTCTAGCCTTATCATATGTTTGATAAGATAATAATTATGCCTTCTTGTGTAAATTTTATTCACTACTCATTAGTCATCATAATGAAAATCTATAATCAGTCAGCGCAGTTAGATGCCGTATAAATAAGTGCACTTACAAAAGGGAGGGATGAAGATGATGTTTCAACTATACTACGACCATTCAAACCAGATTATCACATTTCTTTTTTTGCAGGACGAATCGTGTAATCTTAATCAGTAGGACCCCAGAAATCGATATATAACTTTACTGCAACACTGCATATCAGTGACTATATATCAGGAGTGATAGCTCCAGTACTATATAGCCAATCTGTTAATATTACACTTTGGAATTCCAGAATATGGATTATATTACAGTTGTAAGCAATTACAACAACTATAAATGACGCAGAAATAATGGAAAAAAACATAAATGTAATAACGACAAATTACGATAAAAGTTCTGATTGCACATGGCCGACTATAATTTAAAACCTTACGAATATTGACAATCGTGTTTTATGAAACAGGAACTGTCTAGCTATTCCTACACTAAATTCGTCTTGTAGCAGTTCCAATCCACACACGACGACCACACACATATAATAAGAACAGCTATATTATATAGATAAAAGAGCATGTAAACACAAGGGCACCCAACATTTATGGTGCAATATCCTTCTCAGAAAGATGCATCGGGTGTTTACACTAAACTGCTTGCTGTTGTTGCAGTGTGAAATATCACCTCTTTCTTGGAACTATTGTATCATACAAGTAGTAAACAATAAATCAAAGATAATGAGTAGCGCCTTTTCTTTTTTTAACTTGTAAGGTCCACACGCAAAACACTGTGATAAAGAGGAAAATTAAAAAATGATGACTACTGGAGTCTCATAGACGACATTGATGAGATAGAATATAGATTGCTAGTCCAAATCTTATATTTTATATTTTATGTTGTTAATCTTTAAGAAGAAATTTATATATTTGCTTCTTTAAGCTTTTAAGATTAGGAGATGTCACAATCACAAACGGCTGCTTAAGACCTGTTAACTTAGTTTTTCTTCCCTCATGTGCTGAACGAGCTGACTCTCCTCTCTAGCTCCAACTTGTCTTTTAATTCTATCAATTCCTTCAAATTGGAACATAATTATTGTTTCTCGTAAATATTTATTGATGGGAGTATTAGTTTTTCTCCAAAATACGTGGAAAGGACAACAGTGTCGTTCTCAGTGACAGGCCAAGAATATCAGGTGGTGGTTAAGGGGGAGTAGAATTAATACTTTCGTAGCAAACCCAATAACTAATTATAGCCACTTGGCATTTGCGGAAAGGCAGAGTGAGCAGAAGTAGGTCAATGTTGGACTACCAATTGAGGCCATTTTTGCATGCCTAACATCAGTATTTGGCCAATTGAGGTCATAAGATAGATGCGATAAGTTCACAAATATACAAACAAGAAGAGTCCAGATCCTTTGTCTAATATTATGGTGTCTTATTGTATCCAATAAATCTCAGTCATTTATTTATGTGGGTCTTGCATGGGTCCCACGTGGGTCTCGCAAAATAAATAGCTAAGATTCCATAAGACAGAATAAGACAGAGTAATATTGGACAGAGGATCTGGACTCAAACAAGAATGCGATGGACACAACTTTGACTTTCAGGGAATGCAGAGTAACTCACTTTCTCTCTAAATCGTAAATCAGAAAGATAACTTCAGTAGTTTTCTATGTTAAGTGACCGTTTCACCACAACAGCTTAAGCTGTTGCGTGAGGCCAACTTAATTAATTTTATATATTCACTAACACACCCCTTTAAGTGAAAGTTCTTTAGGCTTGAACCTTATGCTGAATAATAGGTGGGTGGTAGGATTTGAACTCACGACCACTTGATCATAAATGTTCTGATACCTTGTTAAGTGATCATTTCACCACAATAGCTTAAGCTGTTGTGTGAGGTCAACTTAATTAGTTTTATATATTCACTAACATTCTACTGAAAACATGGTGACAACCGTGGTCCATTCCTTCATTTTCTTAAATGAAAAATGTGTCAAGCAAGATAATATATATATAGCATAGATTGGAAATTAGTATTTATGATGAGACATTTTTGTTAATCTTGTTGGAAAATTTACTTGTGACCGAGTCCGATTAAATCGGAGATAAGACGAGAGAGCTTGGAAAAGATTTGCACCAGAAAAGTTAGGCAATCGACTCAGAATTTTGTAGAACAAAAGAAGAAGAATAACGTCGCTAGAAACCAAAAGAAACGACGTTGCATAGGAAACTCTTTGAGTTGTGAAGTCAATTTTGTTTTGCGGTAAAAGTCAAATATAGCTTGATGTGAACTTAAATTTTATTTCCCATTTTGAGAAAGACTTTAATATCTCTAAAAATGGGGTTTTAATAAATTAACGTAATTCTTGTTTCTTTTAATATTAATAAAGAGGGCTCTCCAAATAATACGGAAGGCTTTCAGAGTCTAGATCTCCTGTTCAATTTTATGGTGTCTTATTCTGTCTCGTAAATTTCAGTCATTTATTTTTGTAAATTCTGCGTTTATTTATGCGGGATTCACATAAAACTTATATAAATAAATAATTAAAATTAATATAACAAAATAAAATACTATAAAATTAGACCGATTATATTATCCCGGGCTTTCACATGAGATGAGATATCAAAAAGTAACACAAAACCTAACAAACAAAAGAAAAATGAGAACGTTGGCACAACTGAAAAGAGTTTCGCCGGCATGACGTCAGACTCACCATACGGCTCTCCAACTTTCACTATATAATCTCCTAAGCCTTCCTCACACAACCCCACAACTCTCCACTCTCTCTTTGATACCTATATCTCCTCTCTGTTTTTTATTTCCTTTGGAGTCCTCAAACCCAAAAAAACCTGAGATTAATGGAGCATAGTGACAACAATACTACGCCTACTACCACTACACCTACTACTACTACCACTACCGCTACCGTTATTGTCAATGTCAATAACTCACCTTCTCCTCCATCTCATTCCCCATCTTCTTCACCTCCTTCTCCTCATCCTGTGGTTGCTAGTCCCTGTGCGGCCTGCAAGATTCTTAGGAAAAGATGTGCTGAGAAATGTGTGTTGGCACCGTATTTTCCTCCTACTGAACCTGTCAAGTTTACCATTGCTCATCGCGTCTTTGGTGCCAGCAACATCATTAAGTTCTTGCAGGTACTTTGCTTTTAGTTTTAGCCATGTTTTAGATCAGACTTACTAGTTTCTCAGGATATTCTGTTAAATGGCTCCAGTAGTTGAAACTTGAAACTACTTATCAGTTTCTGGCTAGTAATTTTAGAGGAAGTTTACAAGTGTGATTGTAAGTCTCTGTTTTGAGGTCTTGTTTCGGTTTAATGATTTCAGATCTTCGGTTTCGGGTTATTCAGATAAGATTTTAATGTGAATAAAGTATGTTATATTTAAGTCCAAAAGTGAGAACAAAAACGTGTAAGGCTGAGTGATAAAGGAAAGGAATGCCAAGTCTCACCGCGCATTAAATACCAGAGATGTTTTTAATACTCCGCAGTCAAGTATGAAAACCTATTCACATACACCAAATCGTGAAAGATCAGCTGATGATGTGGTAACTGCCCTAGAATTTAATATTAAACTTGACTTTCCAAGCCATTTTCTTACAGTTCGTTATGAAGTTATTCGATCATTAATTTAAAGCAAACATGGGTTTGAATTCCAGGAACTTCCAGAGCCTCAAAGGGCTGATGCGGTGAGCAGCATGGTTTACGAGGCGAGTGCGAGAATCAGAGATCCTGTGTACGGTTGTGCAGGGGCTATATGCCAACTACAAAAACAAGTCAGTGAGCTCCAAGCACAGCTCGCCGAAGCACAAGCCGAGATTGTGAATATGCAGTGTCAACAAGCCAACCTCGTGGCTGTACTTTGCATGGAAATGGCACATCCTCCTCATCATCAGCAATCATCCCAACAACTGGCCGACAGTTTCATCCACTCTCCACAAATACACCAGACCAATCCTTGCTTCCCTGAAGAGAACATCCTCGGGTCAACGTGGGAGTCGATTTGGACATAACCAATGATAACCCTCCAAAACCATCTCAATTTGTTGCATATGCAGTTAGTATCCTATGAGAGACTGTACTAATGAAGACTTTCCTAACTCTGTAGGCTAAGTGCCTTACGTATATGAGAAGGAGAGCTCCCAAGTACATTTTTTAAAGATAAATTTTTACTAATTAGTAATTAGGAATATAGGAGTCACTTAATCAGTGGGGTGTGAGATAAATTTGAGAGGGAAATTGCGTGGTGGGATATGATCTCTTTGTCAAAGCTAGATGAAGCGAATTGGTCTTTTGGCCATGAGATGTTTAATTTAATGTTAAAGTTATAATAACCATGTTCCTTTCTATCTTCAATCTAATCGTCTTCTGGGCTGCGTGTACTTAATTGATTGTTGGATGTTAAACAACTTTCTGGTTACCTAATATCATTTACTTGAAATCGATGTTTCGGAAATCACTTGTCAAACTACCTTTTGACCATATCTTAATTAATGTATGTTTTGTCAAGACAACCAGAGGTGCTCGAGTTTGTTTCTTTTGCTTTCCTTTTATCTATTGGTCGAAAAGAAATTAATCATATCAATAAGTATGCACAGTTCAATTAAGAGATACCCTTCTCTTCTCTTCTTCGGATCCGAGATTCTGTAACTGATGGCGGGATGGAGAGGCATTAGCGATTCTAAAACAGGCCATTTCAACACTAATCTGACGGCTGTTTTTGCATAGAGTTGAAAAGTTCTTCATAGTATTGATCCATCTATTGCGTAAAGTTGAATTCATCTACCCTTCCATATTCACGAATGAGTGTTAAATTGAACGACATTCTATATATTCCCTCTGCATTAATGGCTTAGCTTCAAGCTTCCTAACGGTAAGGAAATAGTTTATTTCATCTTACTCTCTCATTTTCAACATGTTCTTAACGACATTTCTTAATCTCTTGTCCATTCTTATGAATTGTGTTTTTAGCGTTCTTTTGTGCTCGATTTGTATTCTCCCTACAGGACAAACTGCCAATCTTCAACCATGCATGTGCATGGTTAGACAACTGAGCTACAAGGATTGCATGCATGCGTAGATTTGGTCATGCAAAATCTTTTCGGATTGATTCAAATCCAACACCGCGCTCTTGTTCAAAATTTTTCCTAGAGATCGCTGGATCGATATGTTCTACTACCTTACAAGAAGTTCCTTGTTTTATTGTCTATCTAAAGCTAGTTAGATATGATCATTTGCTTCTATAGCTTAGACGAAACTATAACATAAACTAATACCCCATATATGCCTTATAACCTGCCATGAACATATAATATTGTTTCAAATATCTTTATGAAAAGATCACATTCTTCAATTTCTCACAACTACATCAAAATATAAGAATGATGGTCATCTATAAGATTGTAAGTTGAGACTTGAACCTCTCTTATATATGAATTTCTCTTGTTTAAATTAAAATATTATAGAGTATTTAACATAATTCAAGAAAAAATATAATGTACATTGGAAATTAATCAAAAAAAATAAGTTTATAAATCTTTTCAAATCTAATTGGTGGATGTAAAGTGTCAAGATTGTTTTTTAAACTAAAGTACTACTAAAAATAGCTTTAGTTAACAAACGTGTTGGGGTAATTTAAAACAATCATGATATTTCCCATTTAAATACATTTGAATTAAAGTATATCATACCAAAATTCAACTTCTCCTATTAATTTTTATTTCTTAATTAATGTGGATAAAAATGATAGTTGATTTATTCGTGTTTTAATTAAATAAGAATGAAACAAATTTTAAAAAGAAATTGTCATTCTCTACAATACATACCGTGACAGAAAATATAACATTTTATTTGAGAAAAAATTAAATTTTTTCTAAGAATAAAATTTGATTATTGAATTAAAAAATGTAGTTATATTATTAAATTTTTAATGCATATAAAATTTCAGTTTTATCTAATTTATCTTTGTCAAAATTAACAAATATCATGTGTAAGTATTGACCCAAAAAAGATGTGATCTCTAATTAATACAGAAGTAAAGTTTCAATCTTATTCCTCAAGAACATTCTCATCCCAAAAGGTATGTGTTTTTTGCTAACTTTATGGTATTATTCCTCAAAGTATTGTCTCCCTTAAACGCGGTTTGGGCCATGATTTAGGTCACGTGAATACCACGAGAAAGAGTGAACCACATTTTGTTCCCTGTCGGCAACAAATTGATGTCTTGCCACTCTTCTCAGTCGTTTGCTTTTACTGATCTCTACACAATGAGCCAAATCTGCTCACCCAACATGCCATGATTTTTCCATGCCTGATCGGGAACACGTTGTGTTATTTTTTTGACCCATGATGGCGTGCCCTTCTCTTACATTTCATAAAAAGAAACCTAGTCAGTTCCAAAGTCAATCCTAGATCTCTTCTTAATATCCAAGCATGACAAGCTTATGGCTTGTTACACATTGATTAGTAAACTGTAACGAACAATTAAATGGACGAAAGGCGTGTTTAATGGTTTGCACTTGAGAAATTGGTTAGTCAGAACGTTACATCTCGAGGAATATGACTTGCTCTTTGTTTCACGAGTGCGTATATCAAGTCTCTGGCATACCGACAGTCAGTGTATACCGACTTTTCTTTTAGTGGTAAGTGGTAACATACTAAATTTGAAATGTAAAATAATTAGGTTAGATCTAACGGAGGGAGTATACTTTTATCCTTGTGTTTAAAGTTTGTCTATCCTTTTTATTATGTTTTATTACCACCGAAATTAATATATTTGTGAAAATACTAAATAAAGAAATAAAAGAAGAACGAAAAGGATCAAATCTTTTGTTCCGGTTTTGATATTTTTATCATGTTCCATTAAATTTCATTTATATAAAAAGAATGATACCAATTATTAAAAGTGTTTATTTATGAAAAATCACATGAAATATATTTTTTATTAGACTTATGTACTTATTATTACACATTTTGGAAATAGTTGCTTACTACTAAAGACCGTGCGTTTTGCTAAGTTATTATTATTAGAGTTAAAATTTCAATTGATCCAAAAACCATTCACATGACCTGTTATTTGGAAGGTTAAACGCAGACTATTTCGAGAGTAATCAATGTCAAAATTGTACCATATTCTAGATTTTGACACCTTTGAAAGTTCGGTCACTGCTAAATCAATACGCGAGAAACTTACTTAAGTACTGTTTGTGGTTCATATTTCGTAAGAGCCAGCGTGATGCCGATGCATGCTGATGGTTGACTGGCAGGATCATCTCAATGAACCTGGTAAGGATTTGAGGAGAATCCCATTTAAAAAATTAACTTACGAGAGTAGCGAACGTAAAGTTCTTATAAATTTCATATCAATTTTGTATTTAACCAATATGAGATTCAAGTCACATACTTTATAATTAGATCAAATTGTAACATTCGTCCTTCCATAAGGACTAATGTCTTCATTGGTCATGGTCATGTTGGTCACGGCTGACACTTTCAGGTTACCACTCCATGGGTCACCACTATGAGATTCTTGTTGGTCACGGCACTCCAAGACCGACTCTGATACCAATTGATAAAAATTTTAAGAGAGCCACACCCTAAAAGTTAGCTTATGAGGATAGAGAGTCCAAAGTCCTTATAAATTTCATATCAATTTTGTATTTAACCAATATGAGATTCAAGTCCCATATCTTATAATTAGATCAAACCGTAATAGAATCTAATTTTATTCCTTTTTTGTTTTTACGAATGTAAGAGTGAGCTTTTATAAAAAATAAAATGAAATAAAATAAACGCAGATTAAGAATGTGCTTTAGGCGGATGTTTTTACTATCCTTCTCTAAAATCAGGTCTGGCTTGAAAACAAGTAAATATAAATATATGTTATGTTTATATTTAGTAGTCTTCAAACATTATATTATACACATTATACTATAGTCAATCTTTCTCCTCTCATGAAAATTTATTGCATAAATCGCTAGATTGGCATATAGGCTTGAAATTTATAATACGACACTTCTGAAACTTATCGGTAAAATATTTCACAAACCTAAATTTTTTCGATTCATGTGGTATAATAACGTCACGTATCTTAGGTTTATATTATCCCCGTGTGCCCTTTAACTAAGGATTGCCCTAATAGTACTATTATTTTAATTAAATAACTCACAATATAAAAGATTAATTTAATTAATATTAAATATAATAAACATGAGAGTTACTAATGCTCCATAACTTTTTTTCTTTATGAAATTTTGTGCATGCAATTAATATTATGAATCAAGGTTTTAAATTCTACTTAAAATTTTGTTTATTAATCTATTCAATCAATTTTGTGAATGCATTTCAATGCATATACTTGAACGTTTACTAAGGAGCCTTGATCAACAATAGTTAAATATCAAATGTATGGAATTTGGTGTCTTCTCTAGAATTGTCAAAAATCGTAACTTTCTTCAACAAATAAGATAATATTAAACATATTCTTGTTTTTTTGACTAGACTACAAATTACTGCAACCATTGAATTTTGTGTTCCACCGATTTTAATATATATATAGATATTACCGTCTAGGATTGTGGCTAAAAGTATGTAACGATGAACACAAAGATTTCATATTGTCTTTTTTTTTTGTTACAATGAAGAGAAACGAAAACTACCTCATAAAAGAAATATTACAAGCATTAGTCCATATAATTAAAGAAAAGGTTGCAGAAATATCATTCCAAATTTAAAAATTTGAAGCAATACCGTGACCCAATTTAATTAAATTAGATTTCTAACCTAGAAGCATCTAAGGACAAGGTAATTTATTGTCCACCACAAAATGATAGGTATGGAGCTTCTAAGTCTTCACTCATTTGGTTTTCTTTTGACATTTAGTGTCCAAGTCAATGCTTTGACTCGTAACTAACATTTGGTAGTAGGTTTTAACTTATTTAAGAATTTATTAAACAAAGAAACTATAGTCCCTTTGAAAATGGGGAAAGGATAGGGCAGCACATTTTCACACAACTAACCTTCTTAAAGAAATATAATTCGTTTTAAGTAATTGAATAATATTTTTTAAAAAAAATCTAGGCCTTGAATTTTTTTTCTCAAATAATGGGAATTTCTTAATTTTTAATTATTAATTTAGTAATAATTAATTAAAAAGGTGTAGTTAATTTGTGTAACAAATACCGAAAAGCTCGAACCTAAAACACAACAACCCAAATGGATTCTAATGGGAATCAAGAAAAGATCGTTGAAACTTTACTTCGTGGAAAATGGTATCTAAGTTTTAGACAAACGAACGTAACAACAGGAACGGGACCCTAACCGAATCTTCTTTCTACATCACTTCTCTTTAGTCTTCGTATTGCCTTTTGAATTCTTAAAAAATCGCATGCCTTATAGTTTAGAGATATCGGCCACGTACGGACGGCTCCTATTCATAGAAGTAGAACCCACCCTCTCTGAGCTGTCTTTTGAACATAAACAAAAAAGAGCGGCGACAGACATTGTTTTATCATCGAAACTTTGGTTAGTGGAGATTTAACTTTTGGACCGTACCTCTCGTGCGGGTATGATTTGTTTCATGATTTATGAGACATGCTCCATAACTTGCTCAAAGTCTTGCACTGTTCTCACGCGGCAAAAATCATCATTAGCATCCTCCTTATGCATGCAAAACGAATTTTGTGTTTGTGTGGTCAATTTTCCATCTCCGCAAAAGATTGAGGCTTTAAGTTTGAGGACTTATTAATTATTTTGAATAACAGCATTGAAAATCTCACCAAAGGCCCATTGCATTGAATATCGATCAAAGATTGTTAGAGTATCTTATATTGGTTAAATATGAAAATATTAACAGGTTTATAAATGGTAAGAGTCAATTATTCAAATAATTAATTCTAGTTGTTTGGACAATGAAGCCCAAACTTAATTCTTGTTAATGAACTCTACACTCTGCCCATATTAAAAATTCAATATGATATTAGATCAGGTTTGGTTTGAATTATTAATGTTCAGTTTCAGCGGTCCGGTTCGTGTTAGAGTGTCCCATATTGCTAAGACATGAAATTGTTAAAGGGTTTATAAGTGGTAAGGGCCCAATTCTTGTTAGTGGACTCTACATTCTGCCAATATTAAAAATTCAATATGGTATCAGAGCAGGTGTGGTTCGGATTGTTAATTTCCCGGTTGTTCGTCTGGATGTCCAGTCCCAGCGGCCCGGTCCGATTACCACTGCGTATATTTCAAGTGACAACTGGATGTCTAATCTCAGTTGCACATGAGGGGGAGTGTTAGAGTATCTCATATTGGCTAAACATGAAAATATTAAAAGGTTTATAAGTGGTAAGGATTAACGATCCAAACAACTAGTTCTAGTTATTTGGATAATGGTTGACCCAAACTTAATTCTTATTAATGGCTCTACACTCTGTATTAAAAAAAATTCAATAAAGATGATAATTATTGTTTCTAAATTCTCATTCGCATATCTCTCCAGTCTCCTTTCATCATTTTCAAATACAGACACTTTTAACGAAAGCTTGCCTGAATTGTTTCGCAATACACTGAAACACGAGGTCTGAAAATATCTAATAAAACACAGACTTAAGAGTATTTTTAATATAAATTCTTTGATTAAAAGTACAAATGTTCTTCCTTGGAAAATTCAGAAAAAATCTAATTTCGAAGAGAACACGTCGTTCAGGCCTGGGCTAGCCTCCTATAAAATAGAGATTAGAGAGAAACAATCAACGGTGAATGGGTCAAAACCTAAATCCCAATGAAGTCAATTTAACTGGGGCTGTGTTTAAAATAGGCCCAAGTTTTTTTCTTTAAATCCCATTTAAGTAAATTACCGGGCCTATGTAGAAACAGGCCCAGCATCTTTTCCTTTTCTAATTTTTTTACTTAATCCACTCCACTTTTTTGACACGTGGGTGTAACTCTTTGCCGTGGAGGCGTTCAAAGCAGAGGAACAGAGAGACGAGAGGAGCGACTGAGAGGAAGAGGTAAAGGAGGGAGAGTGTGTGCGTGTGTGTGTGTGTGTGAGAGAGAGAGAGATAGTGAAGATGAGCGGAGCAGGTAAGAAAGTGACGGATGTGGCGTTCAAGGCGTCGAAGAGCATCGATTGGGAAGGTATGGCGAAGCTTCTCGTCTCCGACGAGGCTCGCAAGGAGTTCGCCACTCTCCGCCGCACTTTCGACGAGGTTAACTCCCAGCTTCAAACCAAGTTCAGTCAGGTACTTCTTTTATTAACTCCCCTCTTGTTCTTTCTGTGTTAGGGTTTTCTCCATCTTCATTTCTAGATCTGACCCTCCACCTAATTATCCGTCTCGATGCTCTGTTTGTCTAAAATGGTGTTGTTTGTTTCGATGCTCCTTTTTTTTTTTTGAGTTTGAGATTTCATCTCTCTGTTGTTATTCTCTAATCTAAAGGACTAAAGAGAGTGATTTATAATTCCAAATCTTCCTTCCTAAGTTGTTTTTTATTCGGTCTTTTATAAGTTCTTCCTCTGTTATTGATTGAGGATGGTCAATCATTTCTTTTTCGTTATAGAATTAAACGTGTCCTTGTAGAATTGCTTTTGGAATTGCTATTGCCTGAATTGTCTATTAGTGATTGATGGTTGATCTTGTCATGAATCATTTAGCCCGACATTGAAAGTTTGTGATGTTTTTCATTGCTTAAATTTCACGTCTGTTGCATTGAATATCGATTTGTTTAGGTTCTTCTTAATACCTGAAATTCTTGTCATTGGACTTTAAAATGGTAGTATCTCAATACTCGAATCTGAATAGTTTCTGGTTCTACATTATGCAGGAACCTGAGCCTATAGATTGGGAGTATTACAGAAAAGGAATAGGTTCTAAACTGGTGGATATGTACAAGGAAGCACATGATAGTATGTCTTTATCATCATTGACCCGTCATAACTCTTTCTCTTCATTAATCCTTCATAAGCATGTATTTGATGAAGTTTTTCTGCCTCTCATCTGTTGAAAATTCTATTTCTTTCATGCAATTGCTACTGTGTGGATAAAAAGTCTAGAAGTAGGGTCCTTTGATTGATGCTGGGGTCTAACTTTTGTCTGATTGTGGAGGAGAAGGAAATTTTTGATTTTCTTCCAAATGATGGAGGCTTTCTGAAAATCGTTCCGTTGCTTTTGTGGGTCTTGTTTTCTGTATAAATGCAGTGCGTACTTAGACTTAGCTGACAAATTATTAGTTAGGAGGCAGAGGAAGAGAAGGGGATATGATCTTTCTTTAATTGGTAAATGAAAACAGTAGTAATATATAGAGCATTGTACAAGCTGATGCTTTATTGCATCCCTAGATATATGTTTTCTTCTTGTTCATGTTTCCAAAGGACGTAGCGTACCAAGTGTTCATAGAAGTGTTACAATATTTAGCTAATACATATTTCACCTTTTGATCCACGTACTATCTGCTGAACAATAATCAGTGAGTCTTGTTTCCACAATAAAGGACTGCAGCGAAATAAATATTTTGAATATTTGCATGGTTTCATAATTGATGTGTATTGCATCTTAGGTCCCTGTTGACTATAGTGTGAATTTTATCCCTGCTGCCTATGAATTAAATCATTAGCACATTTAATATGATGCAACTTAAGGTATGGTTTGTTCCTTGTGCATTTTATGAAGGCCCTCTCTTTTCTGACTTTGGCTGACTTTACTTGATTAATTCAAAGCTGAAAAAAATCTTAGATGAACCCCACTATAACCTATAACAATTGAGGCTTTGTTGGTATGTATTCTGAATCTCAGAATCGACTTTCAGCTCTGTGGAGGATGAGTTGTAAACTTGCTTTCATTGGTTCTAATTCTGTGGTAGTTGAAGCTATATGAAGCTCAAGAGTAGTTAGGCATTGAATATGTCATTAGCGTTCTGAAAGATTTTCTACCTGCACTGGATGGAACCTACAATGATTGGTGTATATGTACTGCACAAGTGACTTATGGGATAAAACCTTTGCAGTTTGACTTTTAATATAATGTTTGGTTTCTACAAAATTTGTTATGTGATGGGGTTTATGCATTACATCATATACAAACTTATTCCTTCAGCAATCTAATCACCATTACAGATCAGTTTAATGTTTATTACATTATAACCTATACTTCATTGCACTTCAAATATCATTTCATTACATTTCACCCTACCAAATGCTACATAATCATTTCTCCTTTTGATGTGACTTTACTTTTCATTATTACTTTGCAGGCGTTGAAATTCCCAAGTATGTTGACACTGTAACTCCTGAATACAAACCTAAATTCGATTCTCTGGTGAGTTCTAAAAGGTTATGAGTAGTTACTTGTGAACTTTCGATTCCAACATTCTTTTTCCTTTGAGAAATTTTCCAATAGAGAACAATCTCTTAGGCCAAAGGTTTTAGGTGCTTCCCTAAACAATCCTATTGTGGATACCTTCTTAAAGTGAAAAATTCTTTATGAGGTGATATACTATAGGTATCAGCCAAATATAAGTTAGTTTATTGTTCGACCACCTAAGTAAGTCCAAACTTTTGATCTACAGTTGGTGGAACTGAAGCAAGGAGAAGAACAATCTCTTAAGGAATCGGAAAGATTAGAGAAGGAGATTGCAGAAGTGCAAGAGCTAAAGGTGATATTGATGTTAATACAGTTTCTTGTTTTCATATTTGTTCTCTTTTTGTGGTTGATTTTGAAAGAGAATAGAAAATGAAAATGAAAAGCTGCGTAAAATATTCTCTATTATGTAACAATTTTCTCATGGGATTTTTTTCTGTGACGACAGAAAAAAATCAGTACCATGACTGCTGATGAGTACTTTGAGCAGCATCCTGAGGTGAAGAAGAAGTTTGATGATGAAATCCGCAATGATTATTGGGGTTATTGATTTCATCTAAGCGATATCTTTGAATCACCTCATAAATCATGCTTCATTGAATAAAATTGCCAATTTGTTTTGATTGCTTTGGTTCTTGGGATTATTTTCAAGAAAAACATGCCTGGAATTTTGAATCAGCACGAAGTAACTGACGAATCTCAGTTGGTGGATGACATTTCTTTCAAATACATGGATCTGAGTCATGAGCTTATTACCAATTTTCTGTTTATATTCTTCACTTGTATAGAATATTAGAATTCCCATGTTACCTTGTGTGGCTGCTCCAATATTGGATCCCATAAATTGTGACACATGATAGGTTTTCGTCAATCTTTTTTACTTCGAGATGATAAGTTTCAGACCATTGAAAGTACATTTTAAAAAAAGCCATATTGCATTTAAACAAGGGACACATTCATCCTATAAATCCCAATTATTAACTTTGGGTTGATGATGGTGATAAACTTAAAATCTGTTGAGTTGATAAATTTATTTCCACTCAAAGCATCCACATGAAATGGTGAAAGGGGACTAATGGACTTAAAAGTTTTATTCCTTCTCGTTGAAGAAGATGATATTGTGAATACAATAAATGTATGTAGGAATGGTTACAGGTTGAATCGAGTTTGATAATTTTTTATTTTGGCATTGGTTTTGTTTGAACCATTGAGTAAAAATAATAATATTATGATTATTTTATTAATATATATATATTTAGTGTTATTAGTTTATATCTATTTATGTCATTTAATTTGAGCCGATTATTTTATATTTGAACTCAATTTGGAATTAAATGAGTTCAAAGTTTTACTTATTGGCTTGAATTTGAGAGATTTGGATTTGAGGGTGTCCTGCCAGTACCTCTTTGAAGCTCCAAGGGTGTATTAATATACATGAAAAATGAAAGTGTAATTGAGCATGTGCCATGTTCCTGATGCAGAATTATTGAGACCAACGGCTGGTGAGCTGGGGAAATCTTGCGGCAATCACTTCATCCAGCTTGTGCACCACCTAAATCTCAACAAGACCACAAACAAACACGACCCATTGCTATTTTCCCAATTTCGGACTCTCCTCAATGCAAGTTTCTGTTGACCGATGCTGCTCAAAGTATGGGACCGTATTTACTCACCGCCTGTACCATTCCACACTTTCATGGGGTACTTTATGAGTAATGAGAGGCTTTTGGTGTAAAAGGCCATGCTTCTCTTAAGACTCCTCGTGACTAAATTTCAAAAGCTTTGGATACAATAGCTATTTTCCAGAGTTTCAAAATTAGAACTTAATTATTCATCAATTTTCATTTTTCAGAATGTGAATCAAGAATACAACATCAGCGTGATCTTTTTGGGATCAATAAATTTGTATCAGAGATTTCATTTGGCCCTGACGACCATTGCCCTTCTCCATCGGACAAGGAGGAGGTAGACAAGACAAGGTACGACCTGCGGTAGTTACCACGGAGACACGAAAGCGCACGTCCCCAACTCCATCACCCAACCAACAGCAGCTAACTCTTTCTCTGTCCTACGTGGATGATCATCAACCCTCTGTTGCAAGGATGTCGTCTTTTTTGTGTCCTTTTGCTCCTCACTCCCAAGTCGCAACAACCACACTCTCGTGTCCTCACCCCACCACTAGGCTGATTACCACTTCTATGAAGGTGGGTGTGTGATGATACAGTGAAAAAAGGTAAGAATTTTGGTAGATTGCAACTTCCCTTTTCTCAGTCGCTTTCTTAATCCAAAAAGGTTCCATTATTTTTCTCACCAAAACCAAGCCGTCCCTTTGGCTCTCCTTTGTTCATTTGACAAGTATTAACCTTTACATTCCTAAATCCACTGTTCAGATCCAGAAATTCTCCCCCATCTACTTTTCCAAACTCGCTCCTGTGTTATGCTCAAGCTTTTCTAGATTTAGAATTTTCCTCATTCTACTCAATATCTTTTTCAATGTTCTTCACGCCCTTTTCAGATTCTTCTGGAATTGTTTGCTTTTTTCCTTCTTGAAGTTCTCAAAAATTCCCGTCTTGAAGGAGTCAAACCTTGGATTTTGATCCAATACTAAGTCTCATCATTGATAAAGATCTTTCCTTTTTCTTTTGGTTTCCAATCACAGAATTGAGTAGATGATGGATAGGAATGGACAAGCGTATGGAAATTTTGGTGATGGAGCTGAGGAACGCTCAAGACCAAATGGGGTTGGTGGCAAGGAGTATGCAAGTGAAGGGGAGATGAGTGTTCAGGATCAAGTCAGAGAATTCTTGAAAGGGGCAGCTGAAATGAGTGTGCAATTCGCTGTTGGGTGCAAAGACGTAGTGGTGCAGAGCATTGGGAGAGAAGATTCATTCATTGTGAAGAATTTTGGGAGGAGTTCCTGTATTGGGAAGATTGCTGGGTGTGCTTCCGATAGAATTTGTAGGAACGTGAACATGTTCAATGAGTTCCTGCCCGAGGATAAGGATCCACTGCATGCTTTTTCGGTGATATGCTTGGTGTTTTTTCTTGCTCTTGTAGGTAATTTCAGGTTTATTAAATTTGGGGGCTCTGATTTTGTTTTCATGTTGATAAAGTGAAAGAACGTGTGTAGTGGATTCTTTTTTGTTTTGTGCTTTTCAAGAATGAGCTTCGACTTTCAGATAATTGTTAATACGTTTATGATCATGGTAAGTCCTCAGACGATGGGCCTATGGTTATATTTACATCTTTTGTGCTTGTTTTCTTTCTACTGCAATTTATGTGCTATTTAGTTGGTGAAACGTTCAATTTCCACTTTTGGACGGGGAGAACATTGGAAGAGACATTGGTCATAATCATGTTATATTTTAGTTTGCTGAGTGCTGATAAGCTTATATTCATTATCTGCTTCTGTATGAATTTCTGTGCGGGATCAATGATAGATTCAGGTTTTCTGTTTCCATAGACGATCACCATCTTATTCAGACAGTCACGTTTCTGCAGTCTTGAATATGACAACTGAACGTGAGAATTCTGCTCCGTTGATGAAGAAGGTGTCCATTCATCCTCCAAGTGCTGATCGCATAATGCTTCCGGATGGTAGATTCATGGCATACAAGGAGCAGGGTGTTCCAATTGGCAGAGCTAGATTTTCCATGATAGCTCCTCATACCTTTCTTTCCTCCAGACTTGCAGGTTGGAAAATTGTATTGCAATAGTAATGTGCAACCAACAGGAAAAATTGTCATTTTTTGTAAAGTTTGATCTTTTGATGGCTTCTGTTCTTGTCTATTCAAATGTGGAGCACAGCATTTAGAACTGTTTATTTTGTAAAAAATTTGATCTTTCGATGACGTCGGCTCGTTTCTGTTCAAATTAGGAATACCTGGTGTTAAGGCTTCACTCTTGGAAGAGTTTGGCATTCACTTAATAACATATGATCTTCCTGGTTTTGGTGAAAGTGATCCCCATCCTAGCAGAACCCTGGAGTCGTCAGCATTAGATATGCAATTCTTAGCAAATGCTCTGGGTATTAAGGACAAGTTCTGGGTTTTGGGTTATTCAAGTGGAAGTCTGCATGCTTGGGCTGCACTCAGATATATTCCTGATAAGCTTGCAGGTAAAGTGTATTGAAATTCTTTGCTAAAACTGTTTCATCTGTTGCCCTTCATATTATCCTCAAAATCCATTTACTGTGATACTATTAGTTGTTTGATAACATATACTCTTGTACATTTTTTTACATGTACGGGATACTTATCTGAATGCAATTATCTTTATCTTTTAATTTTTATTCTGTAGCTTTTTCAATGACTTTTTATGATGATGGAAAGAAACATAGGAAAGAGTAACATGTACTACTATGCTATCAGAAATAGCTACTTGATGCTCTATAACCTACATGCAGGGGCAGCCATTTTCGCTCCTATGGTTAACCCATATGATTCCTTAATGACGAAAGAAGAGAGACGAGGAATCTGGGAGAAGTGGACAAGAAAAAGGAAATTTATGTATTTCCTAGCTCGGAGATTTCCATCGTTTCTTGGTCACTTTTACCGCCAAAGTTTCCTGTCTGGAAAGCACGAAAAGATTGACATATGGCTTTCATTGTCACTAGTAAATAGGGTTAGTAACTACAACTCCTTTTTGGGAACTAAATATTTGAACTTCTTGTTTTGTTCCTATATGGCTTCAAACATGAGTTACTCTAAGGCTGACAGGTTAGACGGATAGAAGCTGCAGACATTTATGTTTTGGATGTTGATGAGAAGTTCTCTGATCTCATCTGTAAATGGTTGATGGATGAGAAAGAATATTTAGAAGTGGAAAGAGAAGTAGGGGATTTTCACACGTCAAAGTAACATTATAATCATAGTTTAGAGTCATAGAGGAAAGGATATGCTTGGCAGTGTGTAATGCACTCTGTAAATTGAAGGTCATAGTTGCAATTTCATGGATACATCCAACTTAGTTGCTTCCTCATTGCTCTTTACACTGTCAGGACAAAGCTCTTATAGAGGACCCCATCTATGAAGAGTTCTGGCAAAGGGATGTGGAAGAATCGATCCGGCAAGGCAATACTAAACCATTTACTGAGGAAAGTGTTCTGCAAGTTTCAAAATGGGGTTTCAGCCTTGCAGATATCAAGTTACAGAAGAAAAAACAAGGAAAAAGTATCCTGAATTGGCTTCAGTTTTTGCTTAATGGAGCACAAGAGGAGTACACAGGTTTCCTCGGACCAATTCACATTTGGCAGGTAATTGATCTTTTTCCTTACTTTCTTCCTTTGACACTTGCATTACTTCTGACAGAACTCATATAAGTTTCTTGGTTAATTCTGGTTCATTATATTAGGGTTCACTCATTCATTAGTTAATGAACCCATATTCTAGTTGTTTGCTTTTCCTCCTGTTCCTCGCCAATATAACTTTTCAGGATTTCCCTTGATCAGGAGTAAGCTGGATTCTGCAATTGCTTTAACCTTGTTTTCTCTTAGGAATATTACCACAAGTACTGTACTTGATAGTATTCTGGGGAAAAAACTTACCAAGCCGATGGGACTGAGATGAGTAGTTCGACATTGTGCAGGGAATGGATGACAGGGTTGTTCCACCATTGATGACTGATTTTGTACACCGGATTCTGCCTGGTTCTGCTGTGCATAAGCTCCCTTACGAAGGCCATTTCACATACTTATACTTTTGTGATGAATGTCACAGACAGATATTCACTACACTTTTCGGGACACCAAGAGGCCCGGTCGTGGATGGTACCATAGAACCAGTTCCGACTCCAAAGGATGATACCATAGAACCAGTTCCGACTCCAAGGGATGATTTCGCAGAAGAGCAGCAAGATGATCAAAACACAAGTGAAGTTGATGTTGAGTTATAGAAACAACGTCTAAGTAAGCTGAATCATTTACAGTTGGGAAAGATGTGTGTACATAACATAAATAGGCTTAAAGTTACTCGACACAAAAACAAAAAAGATAGAAAGTCCAACAACGTTTATTCATTTTTCAGGTTTTGTTTGGTATTAGTGTTAAACAGTTGAGTCACAGAGGGAATATAAAACAAGAAAGCAAATTTTCTTTTGTTCTCGATTAAAGAATCTGCATAATCTTCCAACTTAAAGAGCACTAAACCAATGAGAACAGCTCATATGCTATAAAGAACTCTCAAATAGTTGCATTTCTCTGCAGCCGAGGACCATTTGTACCTTCAAGTCGAGTAAGGAACTTCAATCGGCCTCCTGCCGCCGTAGGAATTTCTTCTTTTGACGGCATCTTCAGGAGCCATGTCAAATCGTGAAGACCAGCATTGAAGAGGATTAAGATTACCGTAGAGACAAAGAGGAGGATGATCCAAGGGGCAGTGGCGAGCAAAGCACCTAATATAGCCAACGTTTTGACGTAGACAAGTCCTTGAGTGTTTGCGGTGGCTAGCCGGAGCAGCACAATCCCAATGCCGGTGATGAACAGTGAGTAAAAGAGTATTGGACGTAGTTGGTAGCCTTGCTGGTTGATACACCTCTCTGGTGGCCCCATTTTCCTTCAAAACTGGAAACATAGACCTACATTGAAAAATCTTAGACGCCTGCTCCATATTTCAGTAACAGAAATGATCTGGGATAGTTTTAAACGTAGATACAGATACTACCACGAACAGCATCTCAACGACTCTTGCTTGCCTCCGTTTTCTCGGATTGTTAACGACAATTGTGATATAAGAAAATTCAACATTCATCAGCCTTTTAATAAGTTATTGTTAACGACTAAGGTTGGTGATCGGCTGGATTAAGCGAACTTTGGTTAGACCCAAATTCAATTGGACCTAAGGCTTTTAGCCTGAATTCGAATTCGATTTCGATTTACATATTATAAGATATTTCTACAAAATTAGTTTTTATTGTTTTAAATTATTAAAAAACTTGTTTAATATATATAATTCTAAAAAATAATCTTTTTATTACATATTTGTTAAAACTTTAAATGTAAATTATAGTATAATTTATTTTTGTATATGCAATGTTTATATATCTATATATTTATATTTTAAAATTTTAATAACTACTTAATAGAATTTTTTCATACAATAAAACATCTATAAATTAATATTGTTGGGATCATGATATTTATTATTTTATAGATATATTAATTAATAGATGAATTAATATTTATTAATTTAAAGAGATTTTTATAATTGATTGAATTTAAATTTTGATTACGTCAAAAAAAGTATTGTATCTTAGAAAAATTCATGTTTCATATTAATTGAATGAATCTAAAACATAGATTCATCGTACATAATAATAATGAAAACTAATAAATAATATTTATTTTTTCTTAATAATTAAGTATTATTTGTTGTATTTGTGTAATGTTATATTTGTGTAAGTTTATTTAATTATTAATTTATGATATTAATGGGACACTATATTTACATATGGATATTTTAAAAATATATTATCTTATTATCTTATCGAAATTTGTTAAATTTTCAACTGGCCCAAGTTGGACCGGAAAAAATATTATCTTAAAGAGTTTATTAATTTACCGAGTATCAGTTTAAAGAGGTTCTACTGTAATTTGTTACATTGTATAATTTTTTAAATAATTAGAGTGAATGATTCTACGTCTATAACTCAGTCTCTTAAGTTAAGGTAATAAGATAAATTTAGAATAAGTGAATTATCATTTATCTTTTTAAAATAGGTGAAACTCAAGAGATTATTATCAGTGTTACTATTATTTCTACTTTTAATAATATTTTTATTTTATTCTATCTCTTTTAATATTATATTTTTATCTATCTTTCTCTAGTATTTTTATTTTTATTTCATATTTATTTATTCTAATTTTATGGTTATTTATTTATATTTTATTTGTATTCTTTTTAGTATTTTTATTTTTAGTTTCATTAATACATGTGAATCTCTTAAAAACAATCTTTTTATTAGTTAGGAATAAGACTACGTAATATTTTATCTTTCTATATTCCACGCCCAATAAGATTTATAGTTGATATTGATATTGATGTTAAAACTTAAGAGATTAAATTAAAAAAAATAAATTTATAACATTAAATATAATTGATAAAATATTTTTAAAATTTAATTTATCATTAAAATAATTTGATTATTAATATGATATATATTTTTAGTACTTAATTATCACTTTACACGTGGCGACACATTTTGTACAAGTTTGAGATTTTGGCTAGCAAACAAAGCCATGCCCCACAGGCCACAATAGACTGAGGAGCTTCTCTATAAATTCTAAACCGCCTCTCTGTTCACCTCTCCTAGTGGCGTCGTCGCAACGGGTTGCTATAAATAGAAATTTGAGCGGAGAATGCAGAGGCTACTCTGCACTTCAACGCTCGCTCTCTCTTCTTGTTGTTGTGCTTCTTATTACAGATCTAGAAGCTGCTTCTATCTTCCTCTCTCATCTTATGTCCGTCTAAAATCCTCCTCTCCTTCCACTTCCGTTTCCATTTCTTCCTCCATCATGTCTCAGGTAAGAAGAAGATATTAACTTCTACCTTCCTCATTTCTTTGCAAATGATGTTTGTTTACTTTTTGTTTGTGTGAGTTCAATCGATGCTATTTTTTTTTTTTGGAAGTGGAGAGGTATTGTGAATTGGTCTCAGTCAACAATTTGCATAAACTGTTGCGTTTGGTAAGTTCGGGATTTTTCTTTCTCTCCTTGGAATTGGACATGGAGTTTGTTGTTTCATAATTTTAAATCATTGAATTTACCATATCAACTATAGCAAGTATTGTTGACCTTTTCTTTTGCCTAAAGAATTACAGAACCGTTACGACGAGGAAGTCAAAGCCTTATTCTATGATTACTATCCCTACACTTGTATTAATGGAGGCTTGAGTAATAAACTAACATAATATTGGCGATTTACAGGGAAGGGATAGGTCAGAAGAGCAATGGTGGAAACCCGAAGCAACTATGGAGAAGCCCTCTCCCGCTCTGCAAGTTGCTGAAGCGGTCACCAACAAGATGACCAGTTTGAGTATAGCTGAAACCACCGGGCAAGTTCCTGTTTCAACATTTCCACCAATCCAAGGCAACTCACCTGTTCAAAGCGCAATTTGCAAGCCCAAGTCATATGGAACGGTTGCCGGAGCTACCACTGCTGAAGTTGAAGCCCAGGACGGCATTTCTAAGACTAAGACAAAGAGCAACGCGAATATAAGTCAATTATTCAGGGGTAATCTATTGGAGAATTTTACGGTTGATAATTCAACGTATTCTCGTGCTCAAATAAGAGCCACTTTCTACCCAAAATTCGAAAATGAGAAGTCTGACCAGGAGGTGCTTTTTCTTTTCCATTTCATATCCTTGGATTAATGGTCACGTTATATTTTTTTATTTCCCCCCTTCTGGTGCATATTGTAAATGAAAGGATGTTTTCGCCAAATGTTTTGTGCTTCAAAATATGCAGATTAGGATAAGGATGATCGAGATGGTCTCTAAAAGCTTAGCTACATTGGAGGTAAGGGTATCGCGAAAGCTGTTGTATTTTGCTTTTCAATCCAGTGACCTTTAATAACCTCATTTAGGTTAAGGAAGCCTCTATAAGCTGTATATTTGTACAAAACTTTTTATACAATCATGACGGACAAATACACATATTGCAGTTGTGACGATCGTGCATACAGACATGTTAGAACTGCTGCTACCTGCTTGCTTTTTATGAGTCCGTCTTTATTTTACAGCTTAGAGATTTTAATGCAGAAGTCATTTTCTTCTGATTTTATATTTTTCTTCGCTGCACTGACAATCTGTTTGTGACATGGATGACTTGTTCTTTCTTTTGGCAATGACATTTAAACAAAGGTTACTCTTAAACATTCGGGGTCTCTTTTTATGTACGCTGGTCCTAAAGGTGGAGCATATGCCAAAAATAGCTTTGGAAATGTGTACGTAAATCATATCTTATCTTAACTTCTTTCTCTTTGTTCTTTTATTGGTCTGCAGAAGTTTAATAATTTTCCTATTTCTTTTGTGTGTAATTTTTTTCATATATGTTTCCATAATTTCTAGGCACGATATATTTGTTACCCTTGCTCCCTTGTGTTTTCTCATTAAGATAAATTTAAGACTGGCTTAACATGTAGTTTTCTTTTATCATAGGTATACAGCTGTCGGTGTCTTTGTTCTTGGACGAACAATTCGTGAGGCATGGGGAACTGCAGCTGAAAAAAAGCAAGTGGAATTCAATGATTTTCTTGAGGTAATATTGGAATAGATTCTTATAATGGATGGAATTACAAATATGCATTATCAAAAGCCCTTTCAGTGATGATCAATTCTTGTGTAGCCTTGCATCCTCTATCATTTCCTATTCAAGTTGTGTTTATATACATAACTTTGTGTAGGATGCTGTTATACAATGTTTACATCACAATCCAGATCCTATTTTTGTGACTGTTTTCTTTATTTTGTCATACTATGTTTCAAATCCTGGTCCTGCTTATCACAAATCTCTTTGTATTTTCTGGAAAAGTAAGTTATATGTTTATTGATTTCCAGAAAAACCATATATGCATCTCAATGGAATTGGTAACTGCTGTTCTAGGAGACCATGGCCAGCGCCCTCTAGATGATTATGGTAGGTGTTCCTTCCTCTTCTCTTTATTTTTCCTCATAAATGTTTGTCAAGAATTATTTTAAGGCTGATAATATGGAGTAGGGAACTTCAGTATTTAAGCATCACTTTGTTTTAGTCTGAAACATTCTACCTATGGGCTAGTGGAAGGTTTCTAAGGCATTATAGAGTGTTTAGTTTGATTGTACATTTATGGCAGTGTGGTCTTTCAGTCAGGCCTTCCTCCAATAAATGAATCATTTGTATTCCAGATAATTGATCATGGTCATATGGATTTCACTTTTTAGGATCAAATTGGTATGTATGAGTGTCTTGGTTGAATCATAGTAGTTTCTGAAACAAATATTCTTTCATTATAAACTTTTAGCCAGAAACATCTTTAGGAAGTTTATTTATGATAGAGGACTTCTTTGGCATTGGGTTTTTTTCAACATGACCACCTTTGTTACAAGTTTAGGCTATGTTTGGTTGAATGTAAGGTTTTTAATGGAATGGAATGATTTATAATGGAATGGAATGTAAATGGATGTGATATTAGAAAATTATTGTTTGGGAGGGATGAAAGGGTTCATTATGTAATATAGTGAAATGTTATTTGAAAGAAGGGTTTATAATATAATATAGTGAAAAGTTGTTTATCATTTTACATTCCATCCTAAATCTTCCAAATCGGAGATTTCCCATTATTACTGTTTAGGATGGAATGAGATGTAATATGAAACCCTCCTCTTCCATCTCATTCCATTCCATTTCATTATAAACCCTTCTCCCAAATGATGAAATAATATTACATTTCATTCCATTCTATTAATAAACCCCCAACCAAACATAGCCTTAATCCTAGCAATACATGTGGTTTGCTGATTGGAAAAATAGCCTTATATCTAAGTACTCTGTAATGCAAGTATGTGGAGTCCTTAGCATGACATTCTAATTCACATTTATATTTACTACTAGTATTTGTTGTTCACTTGAACTCATGGAGATTAAGGTTTTATCAGTGATAAACTTAGAAGTTGGACTTATCAAATCATAAGGACTCCCAATACTATAGCAGATCCTAGGTTGCTTTAATCCTTTTATTTGCTCAAAGATGGGCTAAGTTTTTGTTATTCCAATTATGCACAAGTTATCATTGTGGTTATCCACTTTCTGGGGCTTGTTCAATGCTGATGCTTTGTCTTTTCTTTTGCAGTGGTGGTGACAGCAGTTACAGAGTTAGGTGATGGAAAGCCAAAGTTCTACTCGACTCCTGAGCTGATTGCCTTTTGTCAGAGATGGCGCCTCCCTACCAATCATGTTTGGTTATTCTCGACAAGGTAATGTTCCGGAATCTCTTTTCTTTGTTAGTAAAAATCATTGTGTCAGTTGTTTGCCTTTCAAATAAATGAGAGTGTGTGTACATGTTGCAAGCATGTGCTTTTCTGATACAAAGGTAGGTGGAGGGAGGGAGAGGTGAGATGGCAATTTGATTTTTTCAGCTTGACATGTTATAATGTTTCATTAGGAAACTTTCTGAGCTAAAAGCATTTCGGGACCAAGTAATCTGTGCTTTGCAACTTCTAAGTATAGAGATTCTCTCATTTAATTGCACCCAAAAGAACTTGCTACTTGCTTCCTTTCAGTTTATGAAGGCTGATGGCCAAATATATCCCTTTCGATACTTACTTTCTATTGGTAATTGCTAGTTGCATTCTGCTGTTAAGGAGGTTTTTCTTCTTCATTAGTGTTTTCCCAACCTAGAGAGCTTGGCTTTTCTTTGAATTTTTTTTCATATCCTTGATTGCTACCAATGGTCTTTGGTTGGCCTAACTATGCAAAGTTGTCAATGAAGGAAATCAGTGACCTCCTTTTTTGCTGCATATGATGCGCTATGTGAGGAAGGAACTGCAAGTCCTGTATGTCGGGCTCTTGATGAAATTGCTGACATATCTGTACCAGGTGGTTCAAACTCTTAAATTACTTTTCTTGATGGTATTGCCACAATATGTTTAGTATCATATGGCAATTTCAACTTAAGAAAGAATCCCTACACCATAAGGCAGCTGACTCATTTCAATTATACTTTAGCGAGCATGATCTCAATTATCTAATGTCATTTTTTGCATTCATAACTTCTAGGGTTAGTATTTTCTAGTAGACTTTCTGGTTTTTTCCAGGATTCTTGACTATACTTCTTATGGATATGCAGGTTCAAAAGACCACAAAGCGGTGCAGGGTGAGATACTAGAGGGTCTTGTGGCTCGTATTGTGAGTCATGAGAGTTCAAAGCACATGGAAGAGGTCTTGCAAGATCATCCTCCACCACCAATTGAAGGAGGTATCAAATTCTGCTTTATTTGTCTTTGCTTGCCAGTTTGGTCTTTTAAATCGTGCTTCAATCTATGTGTCTGTTTGTATGCTCACATTAGGATGCGAAATAAACATAATTTAGAACTTCTACTTGCTGATATTGTTGCTATAGACTATTGGAATTAATAAGTTGCACAATATTAAGATGCATGATCATAGCTTGGGATGCTACCTTGGTGAAGCTGCTATTTACACGTCACAATATCAATTGGCTTTTCTGGTCCAGAGTCTAAAGTTGAGGATGATCTTTCTATTTATTAAAGTTGTTATAATGGTAATATTTGATGAGCCTAGCTAATTGAAGGATTTAGCCGCAACCTGTAAATTGGCTGTGTATTGTAACACTCTGGTTTACAATTATGTTGGATCCCTTATAACTTGGATGCCTTCCTTCTTCGCTTTTCTTGCCATCCTGCACATATATGCTTGACGAACTTACATTTTGATTTTTCTTTGATCTTTTGGCAATGACATTTAACGTTCTATTGTATTTCAGTTGGTCTTGACTTAGGACCAAGTCTAAGGGAAATTTGTGCTGCAAACAGGTCAGATGAAAAACAGGTAAGTTGGAATTACCTTTGTGATGACATCAAGCTTAGCTTACTTAAGAAGAGAAGTGTATAGAAATTTTAGACTTACATTTTCCCTACTCTGTGAAATACAGCAAATAAGAGCGCTCCTTCAAGGTATTGGTCCTTCATTTTGCCCGGACTATGCAGACTGGTTTGGGATTGATTCTTTTGATGCTCATTCAAGGAATGCTGACAGATCAGTTGTTTCAAAATTCTTACAAGCTCACCCTGCTGATTTTTCAACCACAAAATTGCAGGTCTGAGTGTTCCTAGCCAGCTTTTCTGGGACATGTGCCTTATGTTGAAAAATTGTTTGTTTTGAACTTTCTGGAAACAAGAATCAATGTTCTTGATATCATCTAGATAATCTTTTGTCTGGATCTACTTTATGGAATAAGTATCTCAAAAATTTTCTTTTCCTCTTTGAAATTACTTTACTTTTTTTGTAACAATGTTCTATTAAAACAGGAAATGATTCGGTTGATGAAAGAAAGACGCTTCCCAGCTGCCTTTAAATGCTATCACAACTTCCATAAAATTGATTCTGTATCTAGTGAAAATCTCTTCTATAAAATGGTTATTCACGTTCATAGTGACTCAGGTTTCAGGCGATATCAGAAAGAGATGAGGTATGCTTTCAACATACAGTCTGTTTTCTAATCATTGCTTTTTGGATAACTCATTGGACAAATTTAAATGTTGCAGGCATAAGCCAGGACTCTGGCCATTATATCGAGGTGAATAACTTGACCTTTTGCCTTTATGCTGGTTTTTGTTACATTGTCTTTCAGTTTCTTGCTCAAGGAATTTAAACTACCATGATTTCTTTTGATGGCGGATACAATGTCTTTCAGTTTCTTGCTCAAAGAATTTAAACTCTTATGATTTCTTTTGATGGTGGATATAACTTTTTATGTTGTAGAAATGAGCTCCTCTATAGCATAGGAAGAATAATGCAAATCTAGTATTCATGGATTCCCTTTGATGGAAGGGTGGTTCGAATTGTATGAAAAATCTTTAAATTGAGAGTTTTTACCAGCTTATTTCTACTCTTTTGTTTAGTTTTTGTTTCTGCAGTTGAAATTTGAAACAATATGTCGTGATGTTTTATGTATGAAGTGGAATATCTTCCTACCCAGTTGTTATATGTTGACATTGTGGAGTTGGCAAGCTGATGGAGGTGATTGCTGAAGGTGTTTTTATTTAATGGGATATATAATTATATTTGTTTTCCGCACTTTTTTTGCCCTTCTCCAGGCTTCTTTGTGGATATTAATTTATTCAAGGCTAACAAGCATAATGCTACTGAAATTGCAAGAAACCACAATTCTGTAGTGAGGACTTTTAAGGATGATAGTGAAATAACAGCTAAGGAGGGTTTAGCTGATGATGATGCAAACTTGATGATCAAGTTGAAATTTCTAACTTACAAGGTATGTGGAATCAATTGATTTATATGGTTTAGATTTTAAAATACATATGGTCTCCTTGGAGGTTAGAAATCTAATGGATGATTATTTATTGAATGTCCTTTCCAGTAAGTGACTATTTCCTTAAATACTGAGGGAATTTGCAACTCATATGAACCTGGTTTTTCCTCTACCATTTAAGCTTGTGTTAAATGTTTTCTGGATCTAGTTGTGTTTTCCCTTTAATCACATAAAACTCTATTATGTTTCGTTTGTAGCCCTCACTTAATAGTCAAGCTTTTGGACTAAATGCTTTGTTGACACAGTTTCTTTTAGATTGATTCAATGATGATGCCATTTATCAACCGAGGTTAATGGAAAATTTCATCATATATATAATGCCAATCAATGGATGGATGAAATGCGGAGGATTCTTTGTTATTTTTAAGTTTTTATGGAAGAAAGGGTTGAATACTGGTCAATAATCAATGGTTTCTAATTGTGATGTTACAATCCGTTGTAGACTTTTAGCTAATAGTTGATATCTGCTGGCGATTGTTGGTTACAGAAAACATTTTGTAATCTTCGGTAAAATCGACTGATAAATTACAGCAACTGATAATTTTTCATTTATTGGCACTATTTTCCAATAGTCGGAGCCTTAGAATTTTATTTATTAATAAGGTTGTGACTGTAATTAGCAACCCTTGTTAATGCATGTATATATATCAAGTTTAAGCCTTCTTTTCTCAATCTCTCTTCTCAATCTTTCTCTCTTTTAATAGTATCCAATTGTAATAGCTACTAACATGTGAAACAAGCCCTACTTGATATTTATATTATTCTAATGTATTGATGAAGTGATTTGTAAGCTGTTTTACTCATTTTGTTAGTGTTTTCACACAGATTAGAACCTTCTTGATTCGGAATGGCCTGTCAATTCTTTTTAAGGACGGCCCCTCTGCTTACAAAGCCTATTACTTGAGGTAATATATTTGTGAGAGGGACATACTTTTTCCATTTTTGCTTTTTTTCCCCCCTGTTGTTTGGTTTATGAAAGAAAAGTTATTCAAAATATAGAATGCCCCAATAACAGAAAGATTAAATAGAAACAACAACATTCTCTAATATCTTTCAGGAGATGCTGTCAGATATGGGAACTTCTTCTACCCACTGTTTATCTTCTTTGTTAACTTGAGGTTGCCAGTGGCAGCTAAATTCTGAACCTCAGTCGTAAAGATTATTAAGTGCATTTCTTCCATCGACCATGAAATGGGAAATTGAGAATATTTAGTGCATTTTCATGTGTTTTAATATGCGATTGAAATGAAATCACTAGGTTCTATGATCTTTTTTAGTGACTTCCTGGACAATTTAACATAGATCAAAATGTTGGTTTTTTTTGTTCATGGAAGGCTATCATTTTGTCATGTGAAATTTATTCCTTCAAAATATCTTTTACATTCTGATAGGCCCTATGAAGATTCTCTAACTATAAAGACCAAGCCTGATTTTTATGTTTATATCTAATGAATAAAACTTTTCACAACAGCCTCAACTTTCCCTAAGCCTGCTCTATAATGCTTAATGTATCTACTTGCTAATATCATAGTTGGCTAACTAATGCTTTTCTCTTCCAGTTGAAAATGTTTTCTCAGAGCAAACTATGACTATAAATCTATATCTTGGTGACATAATTATTTGAATTCTCAGATAATCTTGTGTAAAAATCAATCTAATCTTGTTTGCTGAAAGTTCTTATTTTGATATTGTAGGCAAATGAAAATATGGAACACATCAGCTGGAAAGCAGAGAGAACTAAGCAAGATGCTGGATGAATGGTGCTGTTAAATTCTTCTTCTTCCGTTATTCTTTCTTCTTTTTAGGTTTACATTCATGGTCTTTTTTTTATTTTTTCCCCCAACTGATGAAATCATTTTTCCCATTTAATATTCAGGGCAGTTTACATACGAAGGAAATATGGAAAGAAACAATTATCATCCTCGATTTACCTTTCTGAAGCTGAGCCTTTTCTGGAACAGTATGCAAAACGAAGTCCTGAGAATCATGCACTGATAGGATCAGCTGGAAGTGCAGTGAGGGCTGAGGACTTCTTGGCTATTATAGGAGAAGGCAGAGACGAAGAGGGTGATCTGGAGGCAGAGCGGGAGATGGCACCTGCTGCGCCCTCAAGCCCTATTCCCTCTGTAGACACTGTTCAAAAAAATGAAGGTTTAATTGTTTTTTTCCCAGGTAAATCTGGTATCTGCTAGCATTGTGTCGAGATGGTGATTTTCAAATGGTTTAGACTTCTTTTTGGATGAAAAGTTGACATGCATATTTTTTCTCCTGAATTTCTCAAAAATGTGTTCCAACTTGGTTTTACTTCAGCTTTGCTTCAAGCTCTGAGGAATTATTACAGAGTTATACTTTTATTCCTTAACATTTTGACAAATTTGTTGGAAGAATATTATGAAGAAATCACAACGAAGAGTGTTTGTGCATTGTTTAGGCTATGCTTTGTTGGGTGAAACTTTTGAGTGAAATTTTTTACATTGTAATCAATGTAATCTGAATCGATAGTGTATATGTAATTATATGTTGTGTGGCTCTATCTCAATCTGTTTCCTTTAATTACCATTTTATAGGAATACCCGGTTGTGCTAAATCTGCCCTCTGCAAGGAGTTACTAAATGCCCCTGGAGGACTTGGAGATGATCGCCCAGTTCATAGTTTGATGGGAGACCTGATTAAAGGTAAAAGCATCGTTGAAATAATATATTGACTTTGTTGAAACTCTGGTTGTGGTCAAGAGTTAAGGGCTGATCCCTTGAAGCATAGCATGCATACTAATTTGCAGTGGAGAATTGTTTAAGTATTCTGTTCTTTCATATGAGGTGAAAGTAGCTTAATTGTTGTGCATGCCAGTAAGTGAGTATCTTTTTCTCGTCACATTGACACTTGGAGACTGTTATAGGTGAGTTTATGGCTGCTGTATGCTTGACATAAGATTGTTGAAGAAAGTACTGCAGTCATTAGGGTAATTACAAATTTGACTTCATTTAGCAAGTAGCATTTGAAGTAAAAGTAATCGTGTGCACCTGAGTTAAACCTTCCTCAAATATTTTACAATAACTAACAATCAAACATATATTAATATGTGTTACCATGTCCCAAAATTTCCTCCTCCATCTTAATTTTTCTCAAAAAATATTTCGAGATACTTTTAATTGACATTTGAATCTGAATTTACTATCTGCAACTTAGAAAGCTTCCTTAGAGTGACTTATAATCATATGGCATTTATATTCATTTGAATGGAGTCCCAGTTATCATGAGGTAAAGGAACTTACTGATCTCTGCATTGAAAAGCTGTTGAAGAAAAGAAAGAATATCTCTTCAGTTACATAATTATGTTTTCTAATTAGATATAAACGACATAGCATCTGAATCTCGAACTTGCTTCTGCTTTTACCTCGACAATATGAATGCTTGATGAGTTTGTATCATGGGCCTGATTTTGCAAATGAATTTGAACTTCTCAATGTTCTTTAACTTGTCTGCTTTTAACTTGGACAATATGAATTCTTGATGAGTTGTATCATGGCTTGGTTCTGCAAATGAATATTAACTTCTCAATGCTGTTTAATAGGAAAGTACTGGCAGAAAGTTGCTGATGAACGTAGGAAAAAACCATATTCTATAATGCTTACTGACAAGAATGCACCAAATGAAGAGGTTTGGAGACAGGTAATCCAGTTCTAACTATTGGTACTATGAAATTCGAATGAGAGAGTTTATTATTTCGACATTTCCATTATGCAGATTGAAGCTATGTGCCAGAACACACGAGCTTCTGCTGTTCCAGTTGTACCTGATTCTGAAGGTTACCATCCTCTCTTGCTACTGAAGCTTTTTACTTGACATTTTATTTTATATCATAGAGCAAGCAAAAACTTCTATCGGACATGTGTTTGGCCTTTCGTGATTATTCTATGTCTTGTCTGTAATGATGGCTTATATGACCTTTGTTGTTGATAAAATAATGCATTAAAATTTAATTTTGGAGAGTAAAACTTTATGATGGAAGATCTACAGACCTTTGAATTTGAGGCATTTTTACCTAGATTTTTTTTTTGTAGGAGCGACTTTTGGCCATGTAGGGGGATATATTCTTGTGTCATTGGCATTTCATATTGACTTAATGTGTCTGTTAATCGGTTATAAAGAGTTAGTTGGAGTGAGTTGTTTAATTTGGTGGCAGATATTGGGCTTCAGTCCATTTGGCTAATAAATGAAAGCTGATGAATAAGTATATGCTTGATACCTGTAATTCTGTTACATGTGTGTTTCTGTAGTTTGGTATTAGTAAAATTAATACTCACAAATTTGTTATACCGGAGACTCTTAGCGCAATCTTACAATAAAGTGTTTTACTCTCTAAGATTATGTGCAGCAAAACCCAACAACTGTACTGTTGAAGTTGGCTTCCATGTTTACTTAAGATAAATCCTCTACCTTAGCCCTCGAGGTGTATCACCAAGATTGATAAACACTTATCTTAAACTATAATGATTCCTTTGTGGCATTTAATTTCACGTGTTTTTCATTGCAGTAACCTTAACTTTGCTCTTTCTTATGTTTCATTGTTTTAACTGTTCAGGAACGGACTCCAATCCATTTTCTCTTGATGCATTAGCAGTTTTCATTTTCCGTGTGCTTCAAAGACTTAATCACCCGGTATCGATGAACTTCACTTTTTTTTTTTCAATTTGATCAAACATCAATAGGAAATATCTCTGCTGTCATCTTCCTAACATGTGATCCCCTATGCTCTGAATGTTTGAAGGGAAATCTGGACAAATCTTCTCCAAATGCTGGTTATGTCCTTTTAATGTTTTATCACCTCTATGATGGCAAGGTACTTGATGTTGTTTATATAATGTGGATGTGGCAGCAACTTAGATGTTCCTAATTACATTTTGCTTGTATTCCAGAGTCGCAAAGAGTTCGAGAGTGAATTAATTGAACGGTTTGGCTCCATTGTTAAGATGCCTTTACTGAAATCAGATAGGTATAAGAATTTCCATCGAAGATGATAGGTTTTTAGCCTCTTCTTCTCTCTAACTTTTTACCTAATATGCTTATTCTTTGAAATGTTTTGCTTTGGTGTGAATAATTGTTCATATATCTTTGTTTACGCCGTAAGACCTTGTGCATAATTTCATTGGACAATCTGTGTTTCTCTTGACAGGCTTTTAACAAGTTGTCCTACTCCACACGTGCTTTGATGTAGCATTTGCCTCTTCAAAATTTTGAAATTCCATTACATTTCAACAGTGAAAGAGGCATGAAAATTTTCAAAAAAGAACCGGAAAGGAGACTTGCACATTGTCCACAACAAGGATAATGCAACTAGATAAATGATCAAGAAACTTGGAACCCAGTGATAAGATGAAAATATAGATGACAGGAAAATGAGCTAATTTTCAAATAATAAGTGAGACAAAGTCTTCTTCTGCAAAACCATCTCCAACTAAAGCTACTTTCCATTGAAATGAAACCCCTTTGAATATCTTTGTTGGGAAATATTCAGCTGAATATTTCCTAAGATATTATTGACTCCTAAAAGGCAATAATATCAGATCAGATAACA
>JAOSBM010000008.1:4287437-4308173 GCA_027568955.1 Erythroxylum tenue
ATATTAGAAGATTATGTACAGATACTAGTTTCCTAAATTAGCTAGGTGTATTTCTATATATACATGTAATTGTGTACCGGTGAATTAGAGAAAAGAAATACAACTGTTCTGTATTTCCGCAATCTTTTCCTATTTTGGCTTCTTTTCGTCAGCTTGCTACTGGATACACATTCGCCTTCTTACTTAAGTAAGAGCCATGAGAATAGTATAGATAGCACTTACAAAAGTAGACTTAGTTTCTTGCTTGATGTTTATCTTCACAAACTCTCAGACTAGTTTCTTACTTGATGTTTATCTTCACAAACTATCAGACTCAAATAGAACAAGCTTGTTTCTGTTGGTTGTCATGGGATCAAATAGTTGTCCCTTTACCAATTTTATCAAACTGTGCTTGGTGATTTAATAATAGTTGAAATTAGTTGGATTCAACTTGTGCAAATGATTGGTTAAAAAGCACCATGGGGTTTTAATGATAGTTGAAATTAGTTGGATACAACTTGCATACGTGATAATACCAGGTGGTTAAATGCATCTTAGATACGGAGTATCATGGCATAATTAGATCTTGGTATTGCTTAGTACATTGACCTTACACAGTGTGGAATTGCAGCTACAGAAAGAATGATGAGTAATGATAATGATTTTTTGTCGCATTCAATTACACAGTGATGTCATTTTTTCAACTTTGCAGGGGCCCTTTGCCAGATGCTGTGAGGTCAATTCTAGAAGGGGGAATAAGTCTGTACAATCTTCACACTAACAGACATGGGAGGTAGTGAATATTTTACCTTCATTTAGTTATCATTTTTCTGACATATTTGTTGTCAACATTAAGTAGGCTTCCAGTATTAGTTTGAACTTCTTTTATTTAGTTATTTTGATTTTCTTGGAATTTATTCAAGGATGTAGATTAATTAGTTCTGTGTTATCCTTTGATGTGGATTGAAGCAATAGTTCGCTAAGCTACAAGGGTGAAATAGAAGATCTAAACAGTTTGTCCTTGCACAATCCTAAACACATTCGTGTCACTCTTGGCACTTCTATAAGTCTTGAGTACTTGATTTTTTCTTAGAGGATTTTGGTGTGCTTTCCCAGTGAGCAATTTGTTGGTTGAGAATATCAATAATCTTAATTGATGTAAAGCTCTCTTCTGCTCTTAATCAGTGATTTATATAACAACTTGATACTCCGGGTTTTAGTATGCATACTTGTACAGTGCTAAAAGTTATTTGATTGTTTCCTGTGTTCAGATTAGAGTCCAATAAAGGATCATATGCAAAGGAGTGGGACAAGTGGGAGAAGCAGTTGCGAGAGGTTTTGCTTGCCAATGCTGAGCATCTAAATTCCATTCAGGTTTACTACTTATACCTTTTTATGTAGCTTACTGAGTATTGAGTGTCAAACCTTTTCACTAAGTTGCCTCTATTGTTACATATGTAGTGGGTTAAACACTGTGATCCAATTTATTCATCCTAAACTAGCGCCAACATGATTCTGAAACATATAAGCCCCGAGGCTTCTAAGTTGACCCCAACGAATCACTCTCCCAGCAGTTTTTCTCCCATTTTGAATAATTTATGTGGATCCTCTTTGTCTTTATTTAGGTTCAATTTGAGTTTGCGGTTAATCAAGTCTTGGAACAGCTAAAAAGTATAGCAAAGGGAGAATACAGAACACCGGCAACTGGGAAGAGCAAACCTGGAACAATAGTTTTTGCTGCTGTCAGTTTGCCTGTTGGAGAGATCTCCTGTTTCCTTGATAAGGTAAGCAAAAGAGTTAAGCTGGTCAGTTCAACCAAATTTCTTTTGTTTAGTGTTATTGGGCTTGCCATTTTCTTTTGCACCCTTGTAAGCACCTTAAGCTTTTCAATAGTTTTGCATGACGAATTTGTCTCTCTTAGGAGTAAAATACACCACCATAGCTTGTGATATTTTTCTCAGCATGTTTCAGTGATAACAGATTTTAAGTTTTGGAGTTCAGTCATTTGATAATTAGTAGAGTTCGCAGTTTCCAGTAATTTGTGGTAAGATATCCTTATTCCAGACAGTTTATTTGCTGCAAGTCAGTATTATAAGTCAGAATTGATCAAGATATATATTTGCTACAAGTCAGTATTGTTAGTCACAATTGATCAAGATTTGTGTTCTATTAGTGAGACAATATAAAGATTTACCGACTTTGTGAATTATGAAGAAAAATGAATAAGTAAATTCCTGCCACGAAGTGGTATATTTAAGATTAACAATGCTACACCGGACTGTACATTTAATTGTTTGGAGGCTATTGCTACGCCGGAATTCCTCATTCTTTTTCTCTCTCTTTCGATGTGGCATATATATCTGCATGTGTGCAAATAGAGTCCCGCAGCCCCTCATCACACTGATCTTTTCTCGTTCTTTGAGCAGATGGCTGAGGGGAACCCCAAGGTTGAAGCCTTTCTCAAGGACAAGGATATTGAGCAAAACCTCAAAAGAGCTCATATAACTCTTGCTCACAAAAGAAGTCACGGTGTTGCAGCTGTAGCTAGTTACGGACTCTTCCTCCATCAAGAAGTCCCAGTGGAGTTAACAGCTCTTCTATTTACAGATAATATGGCTGCACTGGAAACCCAAATTGGCTCGGTTAATGGTGAAAAGGTAGAATCGAAAAACGAGTGGCCCCATATCACCATATGGACTGCTCAAGGGGTTCAACCTAAGGAGGCCAACACACTTCCACAGCTGCTCTCAGATGGGAAGGCTAGTCGGGTTGAAATCAGTCCTCCTGTTACTATTTCTGGTACAGTTGAATTTTATTGAGTTCTTCCGGTCTTTTCCTACATTTTCCGTAGTAGGCTAGAAACAATAATCCAACCACAGCTTGAGCTCAATTTCACGAGGGGCAAAATCTTGTAAGCATTAGTGAGAAAGGTTACCATTTTTCATGGGGACATTTTGGTATATTTTCAGAAATTTACCCCTTATAAACATGTGTACAGAAGCAGACCAAGGCGGGCAGTAGAGTAAGAGTTTTGCTTGATAAACGGGAATGAGCTTATTGTAAATTGAGTTTGACTTTACTGAGCCTGTTACATTAAAAGTTCTGATTCCTAAATTATCCGAAGTTGCATTTTCTTTCGGTCTTTTAAATCAAGTATAACTGTATTCCGGCATCGGAGATTATCCTTCAGTTCATAGATTTCGGTTGGTGAAAACTAACTAAACAAATTAAGCTGAAAGTACTAGCAGTCACAGGTCCAGAGTTGGCAAGATCGCTGTAGCTTCACCGTCAATAACAAGAAGCTTCTATGTAGCAATTGGTAGAGAATTTTGCCCTGTATTACACAAATATATAAAGTTCACCTATTTATTGCCATCTTATCAACCCTTTTTAGATTTATTTATTTTAATTTTTAAAATGTTTGAATTAAATGTCTTAAATTTCTGGTGTCGATCGATTATGATCTTTAAGAGTATCCTGAGTGCGGATTTCAGTTTGGGAGAAAAATAATACAAGCAAGTTACTACAAATAAAAATGGGGAAAGTTTATAAAAGTTTACGTGGGTACTTTTAACTTACGAAACTGGATCTTTGAAACCAGCATCTCCAGCAAATTCAGGATCAAATTGCTTGACAAGCCTCTTTCCTGTGTTAACAGTTTGTAATGAAGTATTTATAACAAGTAAATGTCCGGAGCTCAAACGGTGGTTAGGGGGTAAAGACAATCATCTTCTTTAGACAGGTTGGAAAGGAACAAATCTCTCATTAAATGACATTGTTCATATAACTGTTCGACAAAAGCTTACTCTAAATCACCTTGTCCGAACCATCATCATGATGAAAATCCCTAAAAAGATCAAATAAGGGTTTGAATCACCATGACTCTTCTTTGACCATAATCCTCTTTTTGATTCCTTTGAGATGATTTCAGATACACCATTTGAAATAAAAAGTGAAGTTGGCAAAACAAAAGGGTTCTAGTAAGAGCACGAGAGTTTTCAATCCATCGAATACATAACACAGCCGTAATAAGAAATATGATAATTCAAGATTGCCAAGTCCTAATCCAAGCAGTTAACGTCTCAACATTCCTATTGATGTCTTCGATGGAGTCACTCCTCAAAGCCACAACAATGTCTTCTGAGTAACTTTCTTTAGCCTCCTCCAACAGTACTTGAAATATCTCGCACTCTATGTTGTTCGATATCTTCGTCTCAGAATAACCTCTGCTCCACACGAAAGCCACCCAAATTCAACAATGACGCATCAAATAAAAAAACAGATATTCTCATCCCGTTTAAACTACTACTGCACTACTGTACTACCTTTTAGTTAAGCGATCATACAGAACTGAATTGTCGGTTTGAAGAACGACGACGCGGTTGAACCACCGCTCCGGGAAATAATCGCAACCGTGATAGTCAACGATGTTCCCTCCTTCCTCCATTATATCCTCCAATTCATCACATACCTGGCAAATCCATGCATTTATTAATTTAGTGTTTCTCTTATTTTTCAAATTCAGAACCGGAAGATTAGGATTGGGGTTACCAGATCTTCGTTGATAACATGGCACTCGAATTGGTCGTCCCAGCCGTCGTGCAAGTTCTTCTCCCTAACCAAATCTCCGACGTTGATGTGACGGAGCTGCGTCGCCTCCGCCAAAGCTGACGACGTTGTCGTTTTGCCGGTCCCCGGTGTTCCGGTGATTAGTATGTTAGGTCTCTTCCTATTGGTGTTGGTATCTAGCGCCATGGTTATTCACCGCTACGCACCCCGTCTTTCGTTCACAATCCTGTTTAAAACGAGGGTTTTGGGATCGGAAGATACAATAATACGCCGACGTTTAAATAAATGGTTGATTAATGTTTTTCTAAACGGCTTTTTAAAATAAAAAAATAAATATTATCTTATTTTTTTGGTGTAACAAATTGCAGTTAAATCGGCCTTCTTGTTTTTGACCCTCCATTTGGGCGATCCAAGACAAATTGGGCTCGGGTTAAATTTGACCCGTCCAAACTCATAACAATGCTTTCGGTTTCCTCGTTTCTCATTTTTATCACGTTCAAATCACGTGCTAAACCTCTGCACCTGGTTTTCATTCTTTTGAAGGTGATCCCAGAACAGGAAGAAGAAGAAGGAGACAGTTGAAATTTCCCTCTACAAACAAGCATCTATCCATGAGAAAGCTTGATTCTTCTATTCTTCTGTTTTTAGTGTTTATTCTCTTAGGTTTAGCCACCATAGTTCCTCTTACCAAAGCTGAGGTTATAACTCTTGCTCCCGAGACCTTCTCTGACAAGGTAATCAAATCCGCCTCAAGAAACCCTAAAACGTTTGCTGTTGGAAAAAAATCCTTCCTTTTATTTTTTTACTTGAAATTCGCATGTCGAAGCCACAGATCCATTTCAATTGTATGTAGCTTTTGTAAATCTTTGTGCTTTTTAATTGTACGCATAGATGGAGTTGCTTGGTGAGCGGGTTTGAAATTAAAAAAAAAAAAAGGATGACGTGTGTCAAACTAATATTGAATGTTCAGTTGGTCCTAATTTGGTTTTGGAGTACCAATTTTAGGATTCATTTAGCCCTTTGATCTCTGGTGTATTTGCTATCTTTGATTAGAGTTAGGAAGTGATTTGGTCAATATTTTTCTATTCAAATATTTATATTGTTTTGCATTTCTGATGTGAGCTACAGTTTTTAGGCTTATATTTTTGTGCTTGAGGCATTTAGTTGTTATGGTGTTCCTGGATTTCGCTACTGATATGCGTTGCGATATCTCAGTGGTAGTGAAAAAACAAGTTCATTTTGAAAGTTATTTGACTTATTTTTAAAAAAATATGCATCTTTGACGTAAGTTTCGGATGTTAAGGTTCTCGGTATGTAATTATTGGTTGTCCCTAACTTTTATGCATCGTGTTTTAGGTGAAAGAGAAGGACACTCTGTGGTTTGTGAAATTTTGTGTCCCTTGGTGTAAGCATTGGTAAGCATCATCATTATGTTCTAATATTCAAACCTTTGAATTCGTTAAACTAGATGCTGGAACTTGGAGCTCATGTCCTTTTTCTAATGATGAATACGGCAATGGATTCTAGTAAAAATTTGGGCTCACTATGGGAGGACTTGGGGAAGGTTATGGAAGGGGAAGATGAAATAGAGGTTGGAGAAGTTGATTGCAGCACAAGCAAAGCTGTATGCACAAAGGTTGATATTCATTCGTACCCCACGTTTAAGGTCTTTTACGATGGAGAAGAAGTTGCTAGATATCCAGGTTAAGTGCTAAACTTCATTTTCCATAATTGGGTGCCTGAATTGTTTATTCTTAAACAGCATATTGCATATCCCGTAATTATTCCTTGCAACTTGAGCTAGCTGGTGGAAATTTAGCCTAGAAGCTTCAAAAGGTTGCTTTCTTGCTTTGTATGATTGTAACATACATGTTACTTTTATCCCAAAAGGAAGAGTATGTGTGTCACTTTGTTTTTACGTTCCACTTGTGCATCTGAAATCTTGGCCAAAGGCAGCATTTCCAGAATCTGTAACTTTAATTTTTGGTGCCTTAGTGGAGGAATAATGATATAATCTTTCAAAGCTATGTAGTTAAACTCTTGAGCTGACTAAAACTATTGAAAGCGGATGTAGGCATGATCTGATTTTATCTAGGCATCGTTTTGTTTTCCTCTCCACGCTTGAGCTATGAGTTCATGTTCATTACACATAATGAACTCCTCTACATGGATGGAAGAACTAATTTTCCCCAGAACTGTTATCAGGTAGGCCACTTTCCTTAGTTACCAACCTGAGTACAATTTTCAGGAATATCCGTTGCATGGGAAGTCAATTCAGTTATCCTTTAGCACAATGGAGCGGCGATTACCTTTTATGTTACTGCTTGATCTGAAAAGCCTTGTGCTAAGCGCGAGCTCTTTGGGTCCTTTATGACAAAATAAAAGATCATAGTTTTTAGAATATAAGTCTATGTTAGACTTGCATCTGTGCTATAGGGCACACATTGGAGCAAGAGATATGATGGGTTTTGAAAACTGTTTGGCTTGTGTGACATTGCTCAGCAAACAATGGGCAGATAATCTTTCACGTGCAAATTCGGTTGTAATGTTTGGTAACAATCGGGTAAGATAGAGCATATCGTGCACAGGATGCATATTTGATGTTTATGGATCCAAGTAATGAAGTATGAATAAGTTGGTTTCTCTAGTACATAACATTTTTAAGAGCACTCGTTTGATTTTCCTGAGTGATAAGATGAAATATTGGTTCGTTCAAAAAAGTTTTCTTTTCACGTTCAATGAGTTACCTTCTTTAAAAGCTGGCAAATTTTGTTTATATCTCACCCACATTGATTTTAAGAAGGCATTGCTTTGCAGTGTTTTCTTTATTGTTATTACTGCTAAACCATCTAACTTTACTTTGAATACCAATAAAAATGATCAGGGGCAAGGGACGTAGAGTCACTAAAGGCATTTATTTTAGAAGAAGCAGAGAAGGCAGCAACAAAAGCACAGCTTGATGACAAAGATTTGTGATTGGCTGGAAGGCGGGTTCCAAGTTGCCCTTTATACCAACTCTATGGAGTGGCATGAACTCTTGAATTAGCTTAATGAGACATATTCCTCAAGGACTTATTACCTCCGGTGAATGAACATGTTCTCTGCTGGTTACCACACAATCAAAAAGCTCGATATCATAAACAGAAAAACTGATACAGATTCATAATACGATGAATGTGAGTGGAAAATTCTTGTGCGGATTATGTGGTGGGATCGTCTCAGAATTTACTGACAGCGTGACATTTGTGTTCTTGTTATCAGATATAATTTAGTGAATATCTAAAAATTGAAGTGACTTCATGTGAGAAGACCTTTTTTTTTCTTTTCGGCATTTGAGAGTATATCTCATTTCACTCTATAAGAAGAATATTCATAAGTTCCAGTCATCAAATGTAATCCTGGAAAAATTTACATTTTACATACGGTAGCCTATTATATATCAACATTAACCATAATGTACACAAAGAGTGTGCTTATTCAATGATTGCAGTCCTTTAACTTCTTCCTGTAGGCTGCATCTGTTGATGTAAAGAAAATGAACGTTACAACTTTGGTCGGCATGTCAGCCATAATCTGTCAATGCTTTATAAGTTTTAAGTGATATGTGGCTGCATCTTTTGCTTTCTGGCCAGTTCATCCGACTTTAAGAACAACCAATGACTCAGAGACCTCAAAAAAAAAAACCATAAGCAAAGTGGTAAAGAAAATGTTAAAAAGCCCAGGACCGATACTGGGAACTATGCCATTTCAGGTGAACGAACTCGCAGTTCAGGCAAATAACTAGAGAATGACTTTTCATAAAGCTCAGAGACCTTATATCTTAGTGTTACCAAATTTATCACAAAGAAGTAAACCTATACAAAGTTCACCAACAATCCGACATTAATGCAATTAATAGTAGTGCATGACGCTTTTGGAAGCCGCAGTTACTTCACGCGAAGAAAAATGATTTCTGCTTTGTAGTAATCAGATCACATATGAATAAGAAGACTGAGGAAGGAGTCACCTAGCTGGCATGTATAACCAAAGATACAATAAAAATAACAAATATGTAGCCTATTGATGAGCAATTCCGCGATGTAGTCCTTGACTTAGTAAATCAAAGTTTGCAGTTCAAACAATTTTCAGCTCTCTGTTCGACGAAAATTACATTTACTGGCAATTTCCACTAGAAATTGAATCAAAAGACATCATAGATCTCCAGCACCTTCCACTGCATAACTGGAACCTACATTCTTATGTAGTCTCCAAAAGAATTTAGAAAAAAGTCCATGGTAGGAGGGAGGAAAACTATAACATGCGTGAAAGTAAATTAAAGAGCAAAGGAAGCAAATTTAAGATAGGCAGGAAGCACAACCGAAACATTTAACATAACCAAATACAGTCTACAATATTCCCACCACCAGTAAACAAGGTGGCTTCACTTAACATGACCAAAACACTATATAAACAGAACAAAATTGTTGTTAGACATCAGCAGAATAGATATTTGGTCTTCAGAACTTATCAAAGGCTTAAACTAACAAGGACTTCTTAAATGGCAGAAAAACTTGAGTAATAAATAAGAAGCAACTAAGAAAAGAGAAAAGAAAATAGTTGTGGACCAATTAAACCAGATACAGTACAAAAATTTTACTAGGAAATTATAAATACACAAGCATATAAAAAGATCTTGCTTCATTTCCATCTTCCCTCGTATTCTAAACCACAAGCTGCATCATAGACTATATAACTAATGTCATGGAAGAGCCTATATCAAGAACATAAAAGCAGATCTGGATAAAGAAATCTAAAACGAATAAATTTTGAGCTAAATACAACTTGATACATTTATCTGAATGCAAATCAGGCTCCATGTGACAAATAAAGGAATTTCTTCAGCAAGTAAGTCAACCAAAATAATTTGATTAGTTTTGACATATTTGATATACTAATAGACAAATTATACTCACAGTTTCAGTTAGTGAATCCCCTAGACCTACAAGACTACAAGTAAGGTTTATTGGTGATGCTTCTTTTTCTCCTTTGACTAAGTTAGTCATAGACAAACAAATTCATGCATCTGAGAAAGTGAAAATATACACAACAATTCTAAAATTAATCAAAAAGAAATTTTTTTGAGACGGAAAATAACTCGATATGTTATATTAATTTCTGACTCTTACACTGGGTGCCTGTTTTCTTGATTCTGAGTAGTAAAGAATCTGTAAGCAATTACACTAACAATAGTACCATATCATGCATAGCAAAACAAAAAAGATGTACATCTGAGCCCAATTGAATTAAATTCTGCCATTGGCAGCTTCTAAATCGTCTTCCAGTACACGTAGAAGCTTCATGTAAGCAGGTTTGTCTACAAGGTATTTTTCTTCCCACTCCTTCAATAACCTCATAGCCTCCTTAACTTTTCCCTTTCTGCATAACTCATCCAAGACTGTCTTATATGTAATGGAATCGGCAGACTTATGCTTCTCAAACATCTCCCATAAACGAGTTACTGCTTCCTCAACTTCCCCATTGAGAGCCAAAGCATTTACCAGAGAATTGTATGATTTACTGCTAGGAAAAAACCCTTTTCTCTTCATCTCCTCGCATAGCTCCTTAGCATTATTTGTTCGTCCTTGAGCGCACAATCCATGGATAAGATAATCATAGGAAAATGAATTGGGCAAGCAATTATAGACCACACCCATCTGATGGAATATTCTCAATGCATCATTGACATGAAGTGAAAGAACATATCCTTTTATCATAGAATTTAATGCAAAGATATCGGGCTCAATCCCATCATTAACCATTTGTTTAAACAGGCATCTAATTGTCTCCATATACATATGATTTATATAGGAGTTGTTTCCCCTACTCAACATTGCCGTGAAAAGAATATTATAGGTTCTAACTGATGGCCTGCATTCCAAGTTCCCTCCGTTCCTCATATGCTTAAATATGTTCACAGCTCTAGTTAACTTCCTAGCTTCAGTGAAAAAATAAATAATTGTATTGTACAACGCCTCATTACCAATGTGAGGGACAGCAAGCACTTGGTTGACCACAATGTCCATTTCTTCGTACATTTTGGCAAGACCAAGCTTCTTGATCGTGATATGATAAGTGGATGCATCGTGCCTAAACCTCTGCTGTTGTGATGCCCAATTAAACAATTCCCAACAAACGAGAGGATCTTCTTCAAGCACTAAGACATTATGCAATTCATCATTACAAAATCTTGGGGGAAGTTTAGAAACTGCCTGTTGGAATTTAGCTTCATCAAGAACAGGCTTGCTGGCTGCCTTTCTTCTTTTACTCTCTCTCCTTCTATATGATCTTGAAGTTGAGTAAAATGAACAAAATAAACACCCAAAACAACCCCATAAATATGCATTAGAATGAATTTCCAAACCAGAAACGATTTGGGTCCGAGCCAAAACTTCTACATACTTCGTAGCATACTTCATAGGTTTCAATTGACAAGAAATAACGGAGTACCGGGACTGAAAATTCAGAGAGCGCAACCCAGAAACAGGGGAGCTTTTGCAGTGAACCCCAATACACTGATCAATTGGGTGCGTAAAGCAAAACTGATAGAGAGAAACGGGATTCAAGTATAAAAGTCCCAAGCAACCTCTACGAGTGCGTATCATTTAACACACTAACCTAGAAAGAATCAGCAGCGACCAGAATATAACTGAACACAATCATGCAAAAACTGAAACGCTTTGCAGGATTGAAAGGCTGAAATTTCCTCCCAAAAACAACGGAAGTGCTTCAATACAGTAAAGCATTGAACTTTTTAAACAAACAACAAAAGATTTCAGCTTTCATTGAATTGAAGCAGGAAATTAAAAAAATTAACTTGAGGAAGGAAAACAGAGCTCGGATGGAGACATTGAGGGCTAACCGTTGCGCTTTGTTGCAGAGAATAAACGATAAACAGATTTATTCTTCGAAGACACAAGCGAAGTAAGGTTTCAGTTGAACTTGAACTACTTGGGCAGATGCCTATCTTTAGTACTTCGGGTTCTAATCTGTCTCAAGCACATTTAAAATCCACCATCAAAGCAAAGGAATCGTTCAAAAAAGCCCATTTAAAATTATTAAGAACTTCTATATTTTATTAATTTTAGTTTTATAACATTCACAACAATTTTTATTAAAAATTTTAACTTGCACATAACACAAAATAATTTTATTTTAAAGTTCTCAAATAAATAAAAATAGATCTTACTGTTATATAATTAACATTTTAGAAATATTTCAGATAATACTTGTCACGTGATAGTGAATCTACTGTTATATTTTTCAAACAATAAATCTTACTTATCATATGAGAGTGGACTCATTTTATTAAAAAATAAATAATGTTATATCAATATTAATGTAGTATTTAACTAATAGGGAGTTAAATCTTGTTAAATTTTCTATTCACTTAAACTTTGTTTTGAATGTTTATTTTTCTATCAATTTAGAGTTTGTTTTTAATTTTTTGAAAACGTTAAGTTTAATTTGAACACTTCGAAATGTTAGAGTCTATTTTGTATTTTATTTTAAACATTAAAATTGGCTAAATTTATGATGTAATTTTAGTCAACTTTTACACGAATTGATCTAAGTGACTGAAACAAAGGTCTTGTTTGCTATTTTTTAGTGAATTGAAAAGTTTTTCAATCTGTCATCTCAATTATTTAATTACCAAAAACGCTAATAATTATGTTTAGTAATTAGATGATTGGGATGGTAGATTGAACCAAATCCTTTTATTTTGAAAACGCTATTATGAGGAGCGTTTTCTTCTAGCGGCTGAAAAATTAAGAGACTAAAACACTATTATATCCAAGAATTATTACAAATTACTTAAAGAGACGGAGATAGAGATAGAAACATAGATAGAGATAGATATAGAACATAAATTTGACTTAATTTATACAAAATTTAAAAAGTCAATCATTAAATTAAAATTTTTAAAAAATTAAATACTTTTAAAATTGTTATCTCTAATTATATTACATTAATTACTTTTGTATATTCACAATGTTTAGGTCCCTTTTTATATCAATATTTAATATATAATATAAGGTTAATTACCAAAAAAACCTAAATTTCATTATTCTTCAATTATAGTCCGAATTTTAAAAAGTAACAATAAAATGTTCAAAGTTTTAATTATAATTTGACGTTAGTATTACTGTTATCTTTACTAACGTAACACTACCACATATCAATAACTTTTATTAATTAGACACGTTAACGAAATTAGTAGATCTAAAGTTTGGTTATTGAAACAACGTTGGTTTATTATACAATTGATACGATGTCATCTCTTTTTTTAGAGAATTACACAAATTGTCGTTGATTCAAACCTAGATCCCTAATTTCCTTACTCTCACTCTCTCACCCTCGTTTTCAATCTTGGTTTTATTTGCTTAGACAAATATTTTTGTGGTTCTTCCCAATTTGAGAAAAAAGGGAGACTTTAAGGAAAAATAATTAGATAATAATTAAGCCAGCTACTACATGAAATGGAAATTAATTAAGTACCAAAAGCTGAGCTTCTGCAATTTTTTCCATTTAGCCGTCGGGCTATTGGAAATCATAATCAAGCACTACAAAAAGAACCTTGAGTTTTCATCGGTAGGCAAGGAAACTCCAAAGTTAACAGTAACCAATTTCCTAAGTACAAGCTGTACAAGAGAACAGGAAAAAAAAAACCTACTTTGTCCGTTGACGAAGAACTAAAATTTGAGGCTTAAGTGAGGTCGTGGGTTCGAGCCCCTCTTATGTATGCAGCCGTTTAAATCTTGGGGTCAGAGCTTTGTCTTCCGTAAGGGACTTACCCGACTCGAGCGGGAATTAGTCTAGGTGTGGATGGCTTAAAGGTGTCTTCTCATAATTGAGAGACCCGCCCAAAACACCTCTTGGACAACAAAAAAAAAACAAAGGAACAAAAATCTGGTTTCTACATAGAGGGCAAGTGGAATGAGTTTGGAATGACTGGTCAATGCACCCGACATGGAAGCGATGGTTGCATCTGTGGAGTTTCCTCCGCTTTTCGCCATCTACAGCCTCTTGAAGGCAAACCGTGCAATAGCGGCATAATTGTCAATAATCTTTCTATGTTTTGGTCTAAGGTGATTACTACTGGGCCATAAAAAGTGGCTGTAGACATACGTTACAAATTGCAAATGAGAGTCCGGGAGAGCGAGAGGAAATTAGGGATTTAGGTTTGAGATAACTACAATGTTATTCTCTCAAAAATTAAATGAGTCGTTTCAGTTCTATAATGAAACTAAGTTGTTTCATTAATCAAATTCAGATTTACTAATTTTGTTGACTTATTTGATTAATCAGAATTATTAATACGTGATCGTGTCACGTCAGTAAAAATAACGATGAAATTAATATCCAGCTAGAATTGAAACAAATTGAAACATTGAACATTAAATATTTTATTACTACTTTTTAAACTTTGAGTTATAATTAACAATTTGACAAAAGTTTAGGTTTTTTTTATAGTAATTAACCCTATAATATATTATTACTTGTATATTGCATTTAATTCAATTCAATTTAATCTAAAATCAATAAATCAATTTTAAATTAATTATTTTTATCTAACTTTAAATTTTAAGAGATTAATATAAATAGTTTTTTCAAAATAATTTAATTTTAATTTATTATATTAAAAATATAGTTTCAATTTTTAAATTTTAAAATTAAAATTAAAATAACAAAAATTATATTTCCTTAAATTAAAAATTAAATCGATATTTTTTTTATATACCCAATTTCATATTAAGCTCGTTGATGCTGCATTTGAAGAAAAACTCCTAATATGATCCAACCAATCTCATCATCAGGCTTATTTTTAGTATTATTTTAGTGATCTCTTAGCTCTTAGTGGTGCAAATAAAAAAAGATCTCAAAAAGTTTTTAATCGAACTCATTCATCATTTAAAAGTTATATTAAGAGAGCTTTTAATGTTTTTAAGGCTCGATAGAAAATATTGAAAAAAATAATGGTATTGACTTTTTGTGCTCTATCTAAATTTTTACGATAATATTAAAATACATTAAAATATAATTTAATACTTATGTTATTATAAATCTTTTTTTAAGTCATATTTTTATTAGTTATTTTATACATAAAAAGTTAATATTAGATAGATAATTTTATCAAATATTTTTAAATATATAATTTGTATTATCCGTTGATCGGATCAATTAAGTTAATCTGCTATTAGCAAATTGCCGAAAGAATTAATTAACAATTAATTCAATTTGTTGATTGCTAAATGTGCCTAAAATATTTTGTAACTAAAGATTCACATGTCCCCGAACACGTGAATTGAGTGTAACAAATTATAGAGATATGGTCCCAAGCCGAGAGTTGGAATTCATTATAAAGAAGGCTCCTGGTGGTCCAATACCATTAATTACTAACATTTATGCTCGTGTTGTCCTTCCCTGCTCCAAGTGATTTAGACATTTTGGACTCTACCCTAACAAAGGAGGCTAATAGCCATTGGCATTACATGAACATTTCACATCTCAATTGTCCTAGTATATAGCAAAATTAATATTTTAAAAATAAAATAAAAATAAAAAATTTAAAGATTGAATTGTTATTAAAAAATTATAAAATGAGTATACAGTAAAAATTAAATAAAATTAAAATATGAATGTAAAATTAAAAGACTATCTTTATTTATAAAAAATTGAAATTAAATGATTAAATAAAATTAATTGATTTATTTTTTATTTTTAACTAACATAATTGATTTGTTATAATTGATAAAAACTAGCTACTGTATACAAATTAGACACTTAATTAATAAGTCGATCGATTTTTATTGACGAGAGTTATTAACGTAAATCAAACCAAAGTTTTGATTGATTAAAAAAAATTACCATCACATATTCAAAATTTAAATCATTCAATAAAATAAATACCTATTAATGCATTGTTTATAGCTATAATTGGATTTGTCGATTTTCTTAATTTTATTTTAAAATTTTATAAAATTTAATTATTAATAATTATTTTAAAATTTTAAGTACTAAAACATAAGCATATAAAATTACTAATTTTTAACTAATACTATATATGATATAAATTAAATATTATATTGGTAATACTCCAAAATGTTGACTCTTTTACTTGAAAACTAAAAATTCATACTTTTCTCTAATTGCATAAATGCAAATAATATTTATACATGTAAAAAAATTCAAATAACTACTAAAAATTACATCTTTAATTATTAATTTTAAACTATAATTCAAAAAATCTTATGATGTAAAGTTAAAAGAACTAATTAAAAAAATTCAATGCACTCTAGTTTTGAAATAAATAAAAGTAATATAATTAATTGTATATTTATAAATAGATGCTCAATTTTTATTTTTCTTTTATATTATCTTGTAATTGTTATAATAAAAATTGTATATTGTGCAAGTTTAAAATCAAATTCATCTTTTCATAATACATATGCGTGAAAATAATTATAATAACTTATACATATTTTATTGAATATAATAAAATTCTTATAATTACATATTAAAGATATTTTTACATCATACTTTAATATTTATACCCTATGTTAACTTGTAACTATAATTTGTCATACATGCATGTTTTAGATATTATTATATTAAGAATTGAAAATATTTTGGTACGTTATATTTTAATTTTACATGATAATTTATTTAAATATATTATAAATAATAGATGCACAATTTTAGAATTATTATATATTTCATATGCACATTATTCAAATGATTAAAGTTTACTAAAAATTAACAATCTTTAATATTTATAATTAATTCTGATTTTGTAATTAGAAATTTATTATCTTTAAAATTTAGCACAAACTAATTTAATATTGGTTTTTAAAATTGAAGTTATTTTCACCAAAATCTATTATATGTTAAATTCTAGTAAATTTTATTCACTTTAATTTATTATTATGTGTATATATAATTATGGCGAATTTATTTCTCCTTTTTAGATTATGATTACGGCAATATAAATAAATGATTTCTCGAACAAAAAAACTCTTGTAATTTTTATATATCTTTTAACATTTTCTTATTAGCTTATACTTATATTATTATTTGTATTTTCGTTAATATTATTTATTTATTTAGCGTATTATTTAGTTTATTACTTATTTTATATTTTATTTACTAAGTATATGTTTATTTTCTTATTATCATTCATTACTATTATTTGCATTTTTGTTAGTATCATTTATTTGTTTATTATTTTTCCTATTATTTAAATTTATTACTTATTTCATATTTTATTTACTAAATATTTATTATTATTATTATTATTATTATTATTATTATTATTATTATTATCCTTTCTTTCTTGCTTCATGATATAAAGAATATTTTTTTATGGATCAGCGAAGATCGATGATGTAAGAAAGAAGAAAAGTTATACTCTCTGATGACTTTATCAGGGAACAGATCTTCCGCTCTTTTTTTCCCGTCTCTTCTGTCCCAAAGAACAGGAGGAATAGAGATTATGGAACAGAATATTTGGGGTGACTTTATTACTGCACATGTTCACACTTCAAACTGTAAATACAATAAATAAGAAAGAAAACAACAAATGAAACGCCCCAGATTGAAAACAAAAATCAAAGGCAAACAAATAGGAAGATCGGTCCTAAAGAGATTGATCAAATTTAACATAAAAATATAACTACAGATACTACTACTAGGATCAGAGAAGAAAGGCTAAAGTCTAGATCATGAGTAAGTTAATTACAGCAACTTATGCAGCTTTTGCAGCACAACCCTCGCAAGATAATTCCTGCAGAACACTTGCTAGATCTTCATCAACTTGGCCTGCTTCGGCGTGTCCAAGCCCACTTTCAACGTTTCGCTGAATCCCCACATCTGTATTTCCATGCAAAATCTCTCCAACCTTTGATCTTTGCTCCTTTATAGCTTCCCTTCTCCGATCATGATCTGCCAACCTACAAACCGGCATAAATAAAGGAACTCCAGTTGCGCGCGCGAAAGAGAGAGAGAGAGAGAGAGAGAAGAGGGAGACACGTACTCTTTGGAGATCTCGAGATGGAGGGTGATCCCAGAAACAGAAAGAGGTAGGCCGTAGGTTCCAGGAAGGTTGAGCATGGACTGCATTTTTCCGGTCAAGGGATATGTATTAAGACACGAGGGAGAGAGAGAGAGAGGGAGAGAGAGGAACGGATCCTGATCTAATAATTATTGGTGTTGCTGAAAATATGAATATAGATTGGTCCAGTTTTTCCCTATAATAAACTTGTGAGGTCATTCTCGCTAGAAACAATTAATACAAAGCAACCAAAAGAGTGAAGCCGTGTGTTTGGGATACGTACGTATATAAAGTAGGGAAAGTTTGAGATATTCTTCTTTTACAGCTTCGTCTATGTGCCTTTAATGGCGTGTCAATTATAGAATTTATGAAGAAATGAACATATACTGTAAAAGGCAACAAAAGATTCAACCTTTTTGGATGTTACCGAGTACCAACATAGGAGGATCCATGCCTGGAGTGGAGAGGGTGCCACCTCTTTCATGGTTTGGTTAACTTTTATGTTGTTGACCGGCAATCAAACTAAATGTGGATCATCGCTATGTAAGCCTTCCATTTTAGTCCAATCTCTTACTTGACTTGTTATTAATTACTTGGTTTGCTGTGACCTTAGTAGACGAGTTCAGATTTTCTGTCCAATATTACTCTGTCTTATTCTATCTTATGAAATCTCAGTTATTTATTTTGCAGGACTCACGTGGGATCCATGCAAGACTCACATAAATAAATAGCTGAGATTTATTGGACACAATAAGACATCATAATATTGGATAGAAGATCTGGACTCTTCGTAGACCGCCCAAAATAAAGAGCCTTTTTACTTTCTATTTTCCACGTACGTGACCGGTTCGATGGACTTTTGAAAGGTTAATCACTACTTTTTTAATTACAAAATTTTTTTAAAAGAAAATTTAATGTTTAGCTATAAAATAAAAAAGTATTTTTTAATAAATATAACTTTTTTAGCAACTAAAATATATCCTTTTAAAAAGCTCAAATTTAAAGCTTCTTAAAAAAAACCTTTCAAATGATTTTTTTAGATAGATTTTTCAAATTAATTAAAGATTCTATTTTTAGTCTCTTTTGCCTTTATATTTTTCACATAATTCTCACAATATCCACAAACTCATCTTCACATTCATCTTGCAAACCCATCTTTTCTAATTTCTTGCGCAGAGCAGTTGTTTTGTAACGTACAGTTTGGTGTTGCAAATCTTCTTGTCGTATTATAAAATGCATAATTTATTATGTATTTAACTATTTACTCAACTTTAATATTTATTTTAAGATTTATATAATATTATTTGACTTTTTAATATATTTTAATATTTAATTTTGATATTAGTTTTGCTTATGTTATAATCCATATGAAATATTTGGTTAGATATATTTTCATTTATGCTTCATATGGTTTAAAATTATATAATAATTAATATATTGTGATTTGCATATTGTTTAATATACTTTAAATAATATTTATATACATAAATAATTTTTATTACAAAACAAAATGTAGTTAAAATTAAAAGTGTTTTTTATTTTATGTTGTCAAACAGTCTACTGTCTTAAATTTTTTAAAAAAATTCTTTTTTAATTGACAGCTAAACAATGAACTAAATTCTTAAAAAAAATATTTCAAAAAAAGATCCACAAAAAAAGTTATACTAATAAAAATTTTACTAGTATAAGCCTAATCAAATCTTTTAACCGTACAACTGGATTCGTCAAATTATCTTATTTAAAAAATCAAATTCAAGTTATTCTCGCTACATCTAACCTCCTTTGCTATATTAATGGTTCTATTTCAGCATTAGTTACTTCAAAGTGACAGTTCCCCATCTTCATAATTTATCAAGCGGGAAAAAATGAACAGCTTTGTCTACTTTTTTCTCACTAACTCCCTCTCTACCTGACTACCTCCATTGTCTCCGACTAGCTCTCGAACGCCACACTGTTTGTGATCTCTGGGTTGGTTTAGAACGCTACTTTAAGCGATAATCCAACTCCCAACGATCCCTTCGCCAACGAAAAATTCATACATTGAAGAAGGGATCCTCAACAATCATCGAATACTGTCTCCACTGTGTCTCACATTGTTGATGAGCTTGTCACCATTAGGGATAACATCGTAGATGAAGATCTCGTGCTTTTTACCTTGAATGGATTACCTTCAGATTGTGAATTACCATCGTTGAACACTGAGACTCTATCCCCTTCGACAAGCTTTGAGCAAATCTACTGATTCATGTACAACATCTTTAATCTTATCACTTTATCACCTTAATGTCACGGTCTTTACCGTCTCCCATACTGGAACTTACGCCAACAGGGGACGCAACGGCAACAGGAGTTGAAGAGGAAAATCTCCTTGGCTGAACCTCAACATTTCTGAATCAGCCTATAATCCACATGAGCCAATTTTTTATTCCCCTCGACCAAATGGGCCGGTCCCCACTTCTGGATATATTTCCTCCTTTGATCCATCTTTCAATCATACCCAAACACCAACTCATTTTAATCTACTCCATTCAATTTCTGGCATCAACTCTTGAACATATGTGCTCAACTTGAAATTTCCAGGTTAGTTCATCTCTTTTCTACAAAGTATAATGTCGCAATTAATTGTGTTAATGGAAAAATCCTAGACTTTATTTCCATTATCTTCCTTAATATAAACGGCATTGTTTTATGTTTCCAATTATTATCGTACAGTTAAAAGTTTATCAAGTTCCATCACGCTTTAGATTGAAGGCCGTAACGTCTGAATTAATTATGCTTTCAATTTGTAATGTAATAAAAGTTCTGCAAGCAAAATGACAGTGACCTCCGAATACGATAATTATGTCTTTTCAGCCCAACGTCATGCCGTTTAGTGGCTAAGTTTTTTTTTTTTTTTGAAAGTAAAACTGAATAGCAAACGAAGGCAATGACAATAAAAACAAGGCAAAATTAACCCAAGCTAACAGGCTTATCCAGTACACGCGGAATTTACTGTCCTTGCATCATCATTGTTTGAACAACCAGAAATATCAGAAATTAAAAGAGGATCTAAACAAAGAGGAATAACACTCCAGTGATGAAGGTTTGCGTGTAATAAAGCC
>JAOSBM010000008.1:4336621-4355291 GCA_027568955.1 Erythroxylum tenue
CCGAATCGGAGGTTTTCTATTTTCACTGTTTAAGATGGAATGGAACGTAACATGAAACCCTCCGCTTCCATCCCATTTCATTCCATTCCATTATAAAACCTTCAAACAAACGATGGAAGCATGTTACGTTTCATTCCATCCCATTATTAACCCCCAAACCAAACATACCCTTAGTATCGTTACTTATATTTTAGTACTTTTCCCCCTCTCTTTCTTGTTTATTTCTTCAAAAGAAGCAATTATAATATAATTAACTGCCAAGGCAGGTGGTGCGGTGAATTTCAGTAGATTATTGGACGAGGTTCGCCGTTGATTGTAGAATTTTGGGGTGTCTCCGGCCTTCAAATGACCTGAAACATGAGCTATCGTCGAGTTGTTGTTGAAACCGACTCGCTCGAGGTTATTAATATCCTCTCACCTTTTAAAATTGTTGACTGAGGACCATATTTTGGTGGCAAGTATCAAGGGTCTCATCAACCAATTAGGGGAAGTTCACCTTCAGTATACCTATTGCGAAGGGAACCAGTGTGTTGACAGATTGACGATTGTAGCTTTTCTTTGGGATCCAAGTCTCTATATCCTAAGGGAGTCTCCGTTGGGCATCCTGGAGTTACTGCAACAAGATGCGCAAGAGGCGTTATATCCTAGAGACTTGGATCCCAAAGATAATTATGTTAAATTGCATTAATATAATTGTGAAATTACATTAATAAATAGTTGAATCTTATTAGAAAAATAAGTTATAAAATTTAGAACTAGATCAAATGACTAATTAATTGATTTCCAACTCCGCACGGTTAGATATGTTAGGTCACTAATGCTAATAATAATAAAGTATAAGCTTGTAAATTTGATGACGTGTAAAATTATAAGTGGGGTTTATTTGTTTTTCGCGAATTATGGGATCCTATTAATGTGAGGAACTAAAACACCTCCTTTAATTAATTAACATCTCTTGAATTATTAAAGTGACGTTAGAAAATATAGTTAAATAAAAAAATAAATATAAAGAAAAAGCCAAAAAGGAACTCACGAGACGGGACCCATTGTCGAGCTGAAAGTTGCCACTGGTAGCGTGTGTATCTTAACTCCCAGTAATCTGTGGTCTGATCAGGCAAATCGAAAGGCTAGAGAGCTCCGATCACAATCAATCCTGTGGGCCCTTCAATTTACCACACAAGATCAGATTTTCTCTGGGACGGGTATGTGATTTCAGTTTCACAAATCACAAATGTAACGGAAGGACGTGCAACAGCATCCGGTTCGACGAAAAAAGTAGAGAATCGAAACCCGGACGTGTTCCCGTGAAAAAAACAGGATTTCATAAACTCCGACAGGTCCGGGACTTTATGTAGTTGGGATATGGTATATGCTTGCTCTTTTTTCTTCGGTCAAAAAAGGACTGAATAATGAGAAACGCTGAAAACACCATTAAAGCTGCTCTAAACCCTAATTCCGACCTTCGTTACTCGCTTTAATTTTGTTTACCTCAATTTAAAGACGTAAATTCTCCCAGTCTTAACTTTGTTTCTGTCTTTGATCGTTTTGTGTCTGGTTCTTATTCTTATATGAATTAGTTTAATTCCTATTTTGTCATTAGTTTGGTCAGATCAATCGGTTTGCACGAGTACACGATTTGGGTTGGTTTTGAAGCGTCGGTGATGGTTTGATTATTGATTGGCTGCTAATTCTTGGATTGCTGTTGAAGAGGTGACAAGCATGGATTTGGTGTCTAGCTGTAAGGTATTTCAGTTTCATTTTTTGCACGGTTTATTAAACCTTTTCTTTTTTATTCGAGTAATTAAGAATTCTAACTACTGGGTGGGGTGATTTTATGCTTGGATTGTTCATAACTCATAACAAAAATCGCTTTTACTTAATGATTTGAGATTGTTATTATTGCAGAATATCTGTTTTGCTGCTTGTCTATTTATCAGTGGTGTTAGTTTAACTCATAATGGTTTAGTCATTTGACCTTGATTGGCATTGGTGTCTGTTTGGGAACTGAAGCTTGTTTTGTAGTTAATTATGCAAATGGATGTATGGGAATGAGGACGTGCCTTTTATTTTATGATTTGAGTTTTTATGATTGTCTATTTGTCTTCAGTTATATTGGTTGGGTGGGTTAAATGCTTGTTCATTTTCTTGGTTGTGCTTCTTCTGCAAGTAATTTGGTTACTGATAACTTTTTGGATATTTGCTGCAATGGGATTTTAAATATCAATTTACATCTGAGTTCTCTTAGTGAACGTATACACAGTGACAGTTGAGAGTTGCTGCTAGGTTCTTTACTTGGTCTTTATTGATTTACTAATTTTGGCCACTGAAATGCATCACTCTCGCTTTCTCTTGCTCACTCATACGCACACGTACCGACATTCTGACAATATGCACACTCTATTGATTTTGAGATGCTTTGATATTTTGTTCAGAGGTAGAATGATAGGGACCCTTCAATAGAGATGACGGTCAAATCACTCCAACATGATTTCTACTCATTGCCTGTTTTTTTTTTTTTAAATTTCTTGATCTTCATTATTTGGGATCTCTTTTTTGTTAGTTTTTCTATCCTAATGTGATTTTGCTAGGATATCTTTAATTCCGAATAGATTGACTTACTTCCAAATGATCTTGTAGGATAAATTGGCATATTTCAGAATAAAAGAGCTAAAAGATGTCCTAACTCAGTTAGGTCTATCAAAGCAGGGAAAGAAACAGGTCAGATTCCTGAAGCAATGCTATACTCCATTGGCTTCATATTCTGCTAATAGCTTACTTGCTTGCATTTCCCGTTTAGCTTTACGATGGTGAATTTTGATTCCTTAAGTCCATTGGTTTACTTGTTGTGAAGAATTGACCCTTCTGGTGGATTTTCTTGGCCCCATCAGAAATAGTTTTTTTATTTCAGTAGTGTCCACTGAAGGACAAAGGAAATCTATCCTGCACATATATGTTTGGTTACATCTTCCGTTTTCTGCATTCACCTTTGCTGTTATTGGAATTCTGTAGGATCTTGTTGAGCGGATATTAGCTACTCTCTCTGATGAGCCAGGTAATGTATCTTTGTGATGCCAACTTTCTTTTTTCATATACAAAGTTTGTTTGGTTAATCTAGAATATCTAGTCTTCCTTAAAAAAAGAAGTTGATTGACATGTTTATACCGTAAAAGTCATGGGTTGTTGTCAACGTAATTGTTCTGGTGTGTTTTAGATGCAACATATCAATGATCATTTCTGAACTCATTTACTTGTGGTATGCACGAAATGTTGTGCACTTCTTTTACACAATAAAAAAGGCTACTATGTGCATATGGCTTACTGATAAATATGGACTAAGGGTTTGTGAACAATCAAACATCAATGGTTTACTATTGTCACATTATAGAAATTCAGTGGACTGAAGAGTTCTACGGCCTTACTTCTTGTAGAAACTTTTTGGTTGTCCAAACAACAATTACCTATGCATGAGACTCTGTTAATGGTTAATCTTGCAATTCTAGTCATATAGAGTGCTGGCATTCAGAATCAACTTTTGTCCACAATTCTGGTGAATTGGGCAGATTCTTTACTCCTTGTGCCTTGTTTTTGGGTCAATTTTGCAACATAGGTGATCTTTTTTTCTCTTTCTTTGGGAAACATGGGGTTGGGGTGGGCAGAAAGGGGTTCAGGTGGGTCAGGGATGGAGGAATAGTTGTCTTATGGTTGTAAATTCCTCTTTTTTATTTTTGGGTTTTTAAAGTTTCATATCAGACATCAACATTTTACCTGGACTTTATTTTTTATAGTGGCGAGGACATGGGCAAAGAAAAACACTGTTGGAAAGGAAGAGGTTGCCAAACTAGTTGAGGACACTTACAGGTTCATCATTCAAATTCAGCTCTCTGAAGTCAGGATTCTTGCTTATTTACATTTATCTCATCAGCATTTAAAAAAAATTCGTGTTCAATGAGGTCATCTATATACTTTTTTTGGATGATTTGAGAAAGTTCAATATTCTCTTTTGTTCAATGCATTGACTTGCATCTTCTGTTCTCTTCTTCAGAAAAATGCAGGTTTCTGGGGCAACTGATTTGGCATCAAAGGAACAGAATGTTGTGGATGGCAGTAGTATAAAAATTAAGGGAGAAGGTGAAGTAGACACGAAAGTATGCTGTCCATGTGGAAGCCCATCGGAGACAGATTCGATGATTAAGGTTTATACATTTCATCTTGAAATGATTGTCTGTTCTGATTACTTTCTGTGTTTACATTTTTGCAATTGATATCACCATTTAGATCATTCTTCATGAATTTTTTTTTAAAATTTTTAAGTATGCAATAAGTGATTTATGCTTGTGTCTGTTGGAAAAGTAAACTAACTTGATTTTAATAAACATTATTTAACATAACTATGTATTGATCCTTATGTAATTAAATCTACACCTCTCTTTGTTGGCATTATTCATCTTGTATTTGCTCCCTTTTGAGTTATGTTTGGGTGTTGCAAAATAAAAGATTCTGAATAGCATGACAAAGTATTGATTGTCATGATGTTTTGGAGGACTGTTTGAGGTCTTGAACCATAATTATGAGATTGTTAGTTCCTTGAAAGGTAGTATGAGACCTGGTGGTATCTTTCTGCTCATCCATGGTCAGTGGATTTTGCTTTGCCCATACAATGGTGGTATCTATATCATTGACAAGAATAAAAAGGCATTTTCTGTGGAGGCCATGATAATGCATCTCTATGTCTGCAGATCTTTGCAACCATGGTGGATGCTACCTTTGTTGCCTTCTATTCAGTTTAAAGCAGAAGATTATTTTCCCAATATACTTTTTTTTTGTGCAAATTGCAAATTATTTTATTTTATTTTTTGGCACATCTATGCGTTGCCCTCAATATTTTTGGAATGCTTTATTTATACGATTGCTAACGATCTGTGCCTTATATTGGCAGTGTGAGGATCCTACATGTCAAGTGAGGCAGCATGTAGACTGTGTTATAATTCCAGAAAAACCATTGGAGAATGATCCTCAACTTCCTGACTTGTTCTACTGTGAAGTTTGCCGACTCAGTCGAGCTGACCCGTATGTATAACTATGCTCCTTGTTTCTTTTGACGGTTTTTCTCTCTTGCTCACTTAATTTCCTTTTGGAGATCTTATAATTGAACATTGTCGGTTTTTTCTTTTTGGCATAGTAATGCCTGATTTATCTGTCATTTCAGCCTGCATGGATAACATGTTTTCTTGTTAAGCTGACTTATCTCATTTTCATCATAGTTGTGTTTGTATGTGCTTGAAACGATTTTCTTTCTCTTTTGCTTTGATTGATTTTAATGAGCTAATCTTACCTTTTCGTTGAAATTTGAAATTTCATAAGGTAATATTTTGACATTCTAAGCATGTTTATTGATTTAGTTGTTGGAGATGACTGCACAGTAATTGAACTGGATTAATATAACCCATTGTTAGCTAGGACGGGTGTCCTTTTTCAAGTTCAAAATGCAATTCCAAGTATATGGTTTGAATGGGAATACACCTAAAAGCCAATTTTTACTTACTGGTTGATGACTTGTGAGTTGACTTGTTGAGATGCTTGGAAATGAATATATTGTCAATTTGAATGTCATTTCCCTTATTTGGATGAAAGCTGCACTCCATTTGGAAGGTAACCCAAGAATATTTTGAAGTAGGATATGATTTAAATCATGGTTCACCTGAGAAACATTTTTATTTCCTTCTCTCTCTCGTTTGCGGCAAGTCAAAGTGAATGTAGAGACTTGTTATAATAGCATATATTACATATATATCTTGATGCATTAGCGCTAATCCTTTACAGTACCACAACACTTATTCATCGTGGACTGCAATGTTCATGTTGGGGTATTTTTACACATGTTTTCTTCCATTGCACTGGCTAACATGCTTCTTAACTTTCAGTTTTTGGGTTACAGTTGCCCGTCCCTTACCTCCTGTGAAGTTGGCTACTACAAACATTCCAACTGATGGGTAAGTTTATAATCTGCTGCCTGTAATTATTTTTTTAATTTCTTCAATGTATGTTAGTATGTAGTATTCATGTTAGAGACGCTTGATACATATCATTATCTTGAGAAGTGTCCGAAGTAGTTAGGTTTTCTAGTGAATTTATGCCATGTTTCTTAGGGTTTTTTTTGGTATTGAGGTTGAATTTTGTGGTTGATGTTTATATAGCACTGTTCACAGAGCTACTGTTAATAAAAATGCTTGTTTAGTTGTCAAATAATCTTTTGGAATGGTGCTTAATTTAAATTGGCATCAGTTGATAAAAAAATATATTGGAAATTTTATTGATTCGGCATATTTTTCATTTTATGTTAAAAATAATTCCTTATGAATTTTTCTTTCAAACACATCTTTTCCTCCAAAACTTTAAATAGTTGCATTTTCTATATTTGTGTTTGGAGAAGACAAAATTTTAATTTTACGAAACACTAACACGGTTGCAGCTGATGCAATGCACAGGTTTAGCGGGTTTGGCAGTTAAATTGCTGTTCACTTTACTGCCTGATGCCTTGTGTCACCTAATTAGTCGCACCCACATAAGTGATAAACAAAAATAACAACTCATAATTGTCCTGTTTGAATAGGACCATGGCCTCTTTGTTGTGATATATTCTTTTGGGTTAGGAAATGCAGACATCTGATATCAAAACCTTGCTAAAAGCGTAAACTGGAGTTTAATTGATAGTTATTTGTCTTTTTGTTTATAAATTGCCCCTTCTGTTTGGTAGTTGATAAGAATCACCATAAGCTGTCGTGCATTACATTCTATTTGCTAGAATTACTACTTAGTTATTTTATTTTCTAGATCACTCCCAATGCAAGTTGTGGAGAAGACATTTCATTTGACAAGAGCAGACAGAGACTTGTTAGCAAAACAAGAATATGATGTTCAGGTTTGTTCATATTCGTCCTTAGCTTATTTTATTTGGTTAAACTTCAGCTGATAGCTTGCATATGATGTTCTTATAATTCAGGCTTGGTGCATGCTTCTGAACGACAAGGTTCCTTTTAGAATGCAATGGCCACAATATACAGATCTACAGGTTAATGGTATAGTCAGTTGACCTTTTATTTCTGTTGGTATCTTTATCAATCTTGATTCAACAATTAGGAATATGTTGTAGTTGGGACTGTTTTTACCTTCAAATGGATCCATCTCATTTCCTTAACTTGGAACAAAAGTATTCCGAATCACTTTTAACTTCTTCACAGTTCCCATGTTCTTTGCCAAATTCATTGTTATCCTTGTATAATTTAAGCAAGGTTAGATTTCTATTATATTGCAGCTCATGATAGTTGCTGGATGCAAAAATTAACACAAATGTGTTTATATTTGTTATTTTTGGACATCAAATAAATGTGTTCTTGGAACCTGCAGGTGTACCTATTCGTGCTATTAATAGGCCGGGATCACAACTACTAGGGGTTAATGGTCGTGATGATGGTCCAATTGTGAGTGTACATTCTTTGACACTGACAGTTTCCTCACAGTTGATCATCAGTTTCACATTTTGACTCTGTATACATGTCTATTGGGATATATGCTTGAATCGTCTAGATCTGGGCAAATGCATTAGGCACTATGTTGCTTCTTCATTGCCATTTTGATATTTATATCCTGAATCAACTTATTATGTTGTGTCTTAGTTTATTTCTTTCTTTTGTTAGATCACGCCTTGTACAAGAGATGGAAACAATAAGATTTCACTGACTGGATGTGATGCTCGCGTATTCTGTTTAGGAGTAAGAATTGTCAAGCGGCGGACTACTCAACAGGTAATTATACTTACTCTTGGCGGACTTATGTAATGTAAATCATGTTAATTATGTATAATGTTAAACTGGTCACTAAACAAGTTGTAGTTCTCTAATTTGGATCATATGGTGCACATTGTTATTGTGGTTGGAAATCTTTCCTCTGGTTATGGTGTTGTTTATGCATTTAATTACCAATTGAGTTATTGTTGCCTCTTTCCTTTATTTTGGAAAACGAATAAATTCCATTACCATAGCAAAGCTATTCCAACATTACAACATTACTACATCTTTTGTTCTTACAAGCATTTTGTGATCCGTTGTTGGCCAGATACTTAACCTAATCCCTAGGGAGTCTGATGGTGAGCAGTTTGAAGAAGCCCTTACTCGCGTATGTCGTTGTGTTGGTGGCGGAACAACAGACAATGCTGACAGTGACAGTGACCTAGAAGTTGTTGCAGATTCTTTTACTGTCAGTCTACGTTGTCCTGTAAGTTGCATTTGATTGTTGCTTGAAAGTTCGTTATTAGTGCTATTTCCAGTTCAATGTACATCCAGTGTGAACTTATTTATAGAGGTTCAACATGTTGAATTCTGAACCAACACTTGATTGTGTAATCATAGAGTTCTCCACTGTGGTTGCAAAGACCTGCTTGGAGTAGTGGATGAAAAATCCACCAGGTTGATATTTAAGAAAAACCAAAAACAGTAAGATTGTTGCTTATTGTTCTGTCAATGTTGATGATTGAAAGTGTGCTCTGCTTTACAGAAGCTTATTAGCCTGGAATGTAGTTTCTCATAAATCAGGACTGATGGCGATGATAAATGGGCTTATAGTGGTTCCAGTAGCATTTTGAAAGAATCAATGTAAATCTAGTATAAAAAAATCTTTTGGCCCATGATATGATAGTTTAAAGGATCAAGAGTTGACTACCGTTGTGTTCTATTGTTTTACTAACTTGTCTGGAATCTGCCCTAATCTAGGTTCTGTTTGGAATGTGTCATGCCAATCTGCCTTTTCCAAGATACTGCAGTTGTATGTTTGTCATCCACCTATCTCCTTCACTGAAATAGGACATTGATGATCATGTTGGCTTAGACACATGATTTTATTCATTATATCCTCAGCGTAAGCAGGTCTTCTCATCAGTTTTAATGTTAAAGAGGTTTATTTTTGCCAAGTCATCCATTGCCTTTTGGTTTTCCTTAGTATGGCTTTTAGTTGGCTGTAAATTCTGTGATTGGGAAGGTTTTCCTTCCTTGAAGAATTACTTCTGCTTTTAGTATTAGGACTAGTGTTCTCTGGGAACTGGATTTCCACTTATTTTTGGTTACATGTTGAAGTCTTCTCTTTTGAAGTTGGCATCAGATATTTGAGATGATCAATTTCATTGTGCTTCCTGAATCCAGATGAGTGGTTCAAGAATGAAGGTTGCGGGAAGGTTCAAACCTTGTGTTCACATGGGTTGTTTTGATCTTGAAGTTTTTGTGGAGCTGAATCAGCGATCTAGGAAGGTAAACATCTACTGGTTTCTAAATGTTTTTCTCCTACTTAAGCATTTCATCTCTGAGCCAGCAATGTACTCCATGCAGTGGCAGTGTCCCATTTGTCTCAAGAACTATTCACTGGAAAACATAATCATTGATCCTTATTTTAATCGTATCACATCCAAGGTAATCCCATCTGATTTTTTTTGGTGATTTTTCTTGCTCACAAGGGTGAATTTTTTCTAGAGAAGGTCACTAATCAATAAACTGTTTGATTATGTTGTTTTGGTGGCATTACAGATGCGTCATTGTGGCGAAGATGTAACAGAGATTGAGGTGAAGTCTGATGGCTCTTGGCGTGTGAAGACCAAAAGTGAAGCTGAGCGCAGGGATGTTGGAGAGCCTGCACAGTGGCACAATCCTGACAGTACTCTCTGTGCCTCTAATGGTGGGGAAATTAACTCCAATATGGATATGATGACTCAGATCAAGAAGGAAGGTGTTTCAGAAGGTCATACTGGCACTGGTTTGAAATTGGGAATCAGGAAGAACCGCAACGGGTTTTGGGAAGTTAGTAAACCCGAAGATTTGAACCCTTCCTCTTCTGGTAATAAATTTCAGGAGAAGTTCGAAAACCATGAGCAGAAGATTATACCTATGAGTAGCAGTGCCACAGTTAGTGGTCGGGATGGTGAAGATCCTAGCGTAAATCAGGATGGTGGTGGGAATTTTGAGTTCCCAAACAATGGGCTTGAGCTTGATTCGTTGTCTCTAAATGTTGATTCAGCATATGGATTTGCTGACCGAAATGCTTCTGCACCTGATGCAGAAATTATTGTTCTTAGTGATTCAGATGATGACAATAATGTGCTGGTGTACAATAATAATCGTTTGGATGCTGGTGGGGCTGCCTTTTCAGTGCCTGCGGGAATGGCAGATACTTATCCTGAAGATCCTACTTTAGGGCATGGGAATTTACTCTACAATGCTAGTGACAATGAATTTATGCCTTTCTGGTCGTTACCTTCTGGGACTCAAGGAGCTCCAGGATTCCAATTATTTAGTTCAGATATGACAGACCAATTGGGTGATCTGCAACATGGTTCTGTCAACTGTCCCACCACAATGAATGGATACAGTTTGGCCTCAGAGACCATCATGGGGACTACTGGTTTAGTGCCAGATTCTTCTGTTAGTCGAACTGAGGCAGATATGAATGATGGCTTGGTTGATAATCCATTGGCATTTGGTGGTGAAGATCCTTCACTTCAGATTTTCCTTCCAACTAGGTCTTCAGATGCATCCTTGCAGTCTAACTTGAGGGACCAAATTGATCCGTCCAATGGCATCCGCACTGAGGATTGGATCTCCCTTAGCCTTGGTGGTGGTGCCACTATCAGTAACGGTGAATCAGTTCCTAGAGATGGGACAAATCCAAGGGGGCAGATTTCATCTGGAGAATGTGGCATTGAACCTCTGGCTGATGCTGGTTTGTTTCTTTTCCATTAGTTCTATTTTGTTGATAGTTTCTGGAGGAGGTTTGCATGCAATTACATGTCATTGCTAGCAGCGGCAATGTTGTCCACTGTATTTAAATGGGGTTGTCAGATACAAGTCTTATTTGTTTTTGTCCTAGCTTTTGTTGCATAAGTTTACTGTCTTATTCGATTTTTCATGTGTTGCTTTCAGTTTTTCTGATTGTTATTGCTCCTGCAGCTTCTTTACTTCCTGCTATGAATGATAAATCTGAGAATGCAAGTCGGCAAAGATCTGACAGTCCTTTCTCATTTCCTCGACAAAAACGCTCTGTAAGACAGCGATTGTATCTTTCTATTGACTCAGACTCTGAGTAGAGAAGAGCCTGTTTGCTGAGATTATCATTTTCTTAATTTTGAATTTTTCGGGGACAGAAGACATTTCCTGGAGTGATTCCGTGACTAAAGTTCAAATCGTGATGTTAGAACTTGAAGAAATTTAACATATGCTCCTCATGACTATGGATTCTTGAATGGTGATGTGATGCATAGGCAATCGCAAGAAGTTGTCGTCATAATTTCTTCCTTAGAGAAAACATTGCGTTGGCACCTGCAATATTTTACTGCAGTTGTTGGGCACCTGTTTCAAGGTTAGGCAGCATAACCCAGTTTCTACTGCTGTTTGTTCTATCAGAGTGTGGTCCACTGTAGCACATCCTCCCTCTCAATTAGTCAAGTGCTCGCTAAAATTGTACAGTACATAGGCAGTGAGTATGAAGATTGGATTAAATTCCATTGGTTAATAGCTTGTGGATCTAGCGGCGGAGGTCCCAATTAGCCGAGTATGAATTGCCTCCTTTTTGTCTCTGATTTGAAGAAGAGAGGAAATGGCCTGTACATGTCACTGTCATTCAGTCATTTATAGAAAGTAAAGTTTTTGAACATATTTATGTACGTTCTGATCGTCATCTGGCCTTTTGGTCACTTTTAGAAGATGAGACTCCATAGAAATTGATGAATTTCTTACGTTTGCTGTAGATAATCTGTTTAAGAGCATGAAGAGGAGGGATGCGTTTTACTACTTACTGGATGTTTCTAACGCTAAAAGTTGACCGATCTGAAGGTACAGATGTTCTGCTTGATGATTGGTCAAATACCTTTCTCGATTTTGGAATATTTAACTACTTACGAGTAGTTGTTCTCAGTTGCTAGTAAGCATTATTATTTTCTCTTCATGTAGGCAAAAATGTTTACCATCAGAATGGATGAATTTGGTTATTTTCCAAGGGTGCGTGAGTTAATCAGTCAGCATATGATTGACTCTACTAGCGAGTTCAACGACCTTCCCTTATATTAGATATGGCCCCATACCTTTAATGAAAGGGATTTCAAGGAAGCATCGGTTATTAGTCATATACTCCGTTATAGGTGTGAAGCTTACATATATAGACCTTGAAAATCTTAATAAAAGGAAACCCAAAAGAACAAAAAGGAAAATAGACCTTGAAAATCTTAATAAAAGGAAACCCAAAAGAACAAAAAGGAAAGAAACAGAAGTTCCTGAAAGTGGGAAGTCAAGGCAGAATGTCAGCTTTCATCAGCACAAGTGAAATGGGTGATTAAAAACATACCAAGTAATGCAAAGATTGGCTGTTGGGTATCTGTCAGCATCACTGAGCTGAAGCGTCCTTGATAATAGAAGACTGTCTAATGGAATATTTGACCGGCAAAACAAACCAGGGAGAGGTCAATCGCTTAAACAAACTTTAGGTGCTGAGAGTATAAGCATCAAGCCACTTCCCTGTTCCTAATCAAAATCAGAGATTGTAATCCAACATGATATGAAGACCCACCTCGGTAAATACCCAGAGGAAAGGAAGTAAAAACGAGAAACATCCGTGATTTATCCGCAGATTGACCTTGTTCGTGTAATTTGAGGAGAAAATAGGAGGACGAGATAATTTTAATAATAGCGCAACACAGATGAAAGAAAAAAGACAAAAGCAAATCTTGTTTAATCTCCTGGAGCTGCAATGCCCTGTCTGAGCCTCTCCTTCATCGTTTTCTCTGATTAAGGCTTGTTCTTCACTTTCGGATGTGTCTTCTGCGCATAATTATAGAGAACATAGTTCCCCGCCACGAATAGTAAAATACCCATAACAATACGTTTGCATTGGCATCCTTCAAAATCACTTGTCCCTGGAAATATAGGAAGTAAAGAAGCTTAAAAACCATCATCATCTCTACCTTCTGATTGTATTAAAACAACCATCATTTCATAGTTATCTCTATCCACATTACATAGTTTCTCAAAGAGCACTTGCTAAAAGCCACAACAGACATCTGAAGGTCAAAAGTAGTTTTCGGAACACCTATTATATAGCTTTCATTTTTGTTGCGTATAATTTTATTGCAGCCAATAATTTTGCTACCAACGCGTGATCCTTTTGCAATTAATACAGATTCCTGTAACAATTACACAGTTCCAAATGGGAGACTGATTTCCCAGAAAGTCGCCAAATTTTAATCAGGTAACTCATGCACTGAATTGTAAAGGGGACGAGAAGGCAAGGAAATGAGAATGTAATTTGTGAAAGGAAAAGAGGTACGGTCAAAAAAGAGAAATAACAGGTGGGGACTGCTGATCATCGACCCGTTATCGTCCTTATCACCAGATGAAATTACAACAAAAAACAATATTCTCATTAATTTGTGAAAGGAAAAGAGGTACGGTCAAAAAAGAGAAATAACCTACCTTCCTAAAGAAGGCCGCGGGTGGGGACTGCTGATCATCGCCCCGTTATCGTCCTTATCGCCAGATGAAATTACAACAAAAAACAATATTCTCATTATTTGCACCTTCATGCGTTACTTAGAAAATACTGTGACAAAGAAATAAACATCGCCCACCGTGGGGCTCGAACCCACGACCACAAGGTTAAGAGCCTTGCGCTCTACCAACTGAGCTAGACGGGCCTTACGTCTGTTATTGTAGAGATTAACTTTGATAATACAAATACTTAAAATGAAAGATCGTACGCTTCCGCTTCACTTGCTAGTGGGAAATTGTTATTACCGTGACAGTCAAATAAGATTACTAATTGCTGGTCAAAGAGGGAAGTCTGACAAAACCAACATTCGTTAGCTCCTAAACTCTCGCAGCGACAAAGTGTCTTAAGAGAAGAGAATCCGCATATTTGCTAAGCAAAATAAAGTTATGATAAGTAGAGATTTAGTGAAAATTAAGTTAAACTCTACTATCCAGAGTACTACAGTCATCAAATTCTCGCTCTTAGACCATGAAGAGGGTTTCTCATTGCATACACGAACATCAGTACACTGCTTTTGTAGATAGACCACCAAAGAATGAAAGCCCTTGCTATCTCCCCATGAGCAAAAACATTCCATTTTATCCAAAGCGCTAAACCCTCTCCTGAATCTCATGTGCCGCTCTTCTCTAAGACAACTACAAGGAACCTAAAGCAGGGAAAATTCCCAAAGCACTGGATACCAAAAATAATATACAATGTGCAGTTTCAGTCCTAAACTTCCAATGTTTGGGGAACTAAGGCTCAGAAGAATGGACTGACGACGACTAATGGACTAAGAAAACTGCAAGTGCAGATTCGCACACCCTGCATCAGAATATCAGCTCAGTTGGAAAACAGATTTAATCGGTCCAGAAAATTCAGAACGGAGAAGATGAGTAATCGGAGCCTTTCTTGGGAAGGGCTATAACAAGCAGGTCATCTCAAGGACTGCAGCATATCTTACAGGACTCAGTCCTCAGGTTCTGACTCAAGAACTGGGACAATGTTTAAAGCTGATGAGCCAAGATGCATGCCCCTAACAATGCCTCCATATCCAACCTTGATCCCCTGGCACAAAAGCAAGATGGAATCCCAGAGAGCAGTTCTTCCCTGAAATCAAGAAAATAGATCTTGCATCAAAGAAGATCCAATATCACAAAATGGTCCATCCAATCAAATATCACAAAATGGTACATCCAACACTAGTACACTTGATTGTCATCTTAACTGTCCATCTATCCCCGCAGACTGAGGATCAATGAAGAATGAAAACAGTTCACTTCACTTACAGAATCGGTGTAGATGTCATGACCACAAGATTCTGTATGTGGATGAACTGTGACTACTTGCATCTGTACATAAACAGGCTCAATATGAAGCTAATACAGTCTTTAAAAAGGTTCATCACTCAGGCTCCATCTTTTGTAACTTCAAAGTACACATTTCTTCTGTTTTGTTGTGTTTTATGTTCTACACTTCACAGCCAATTAGTAAAATTGCGAGCTTTGATCGGGTTCCCAAAAAATATTGCCTATTTCTCTTATCAGATTTGATTTATATAAACTTAGTCCCCTTTCTAATGAGTATTTTTCTTACTCTTTAAGTTTTACTTTCCCCATAATTGGTACCCATCACTCAGACATTATAACATTACCAGTTAGCTACGTACCTGAAGTGAGAACTGCAGCTTTTTATCCCAGTACAGTGCAAAGATTGGAGGGCTTTTCTTCCCAATCACAAGTATACAAGCTCCTGGATGAAGAATGGAAGGAACACCAGATATGACAGAAATGTATTTTTCAGGGAACCTTTCTTTTGGAGGCAGAGCTCCCAAGAATAAGGGATTTTTGCTAGACTGAGCTCCAGCATAAGATGTAGGATCCACATGTAGCATCCACTTCGGGTGCTCAAGGAAGGCGCAAAATAGATACAAAAGCAAGTGAGAATCAGTTGGCAATTCAAGAGTCCACTTCTTGTTCTTTCTGTCATAAACCTCCCCACTTCCCTGATATTCATAATTCTTCAAGCAGGTTCCTTCAGAAAGCTCTGTTAGAGTTGTACAAGCAGGTAAGTCAAGTATATGTTAACCACAGCAAGGGGTTGCCATCAAATTTACCATGCATGAAAGACAAAAATAGCTGATGGGTATAATGACAATAATCCAGCAGATTTGATTACCCCGGATCCTTTGCACCATATAATCTGTTGGAATAGTGCTATGTGGCAGCAAACCTTTGGCCCACTCTCCTTTCATTAATGTACGCAGCCGCTGATGTTCAGTGATAGCATCGACACATTCTTGCACAATGGGGATTAAAGGATTTTGCTGCGGGGACTGTTGTAGATTGGCTACAGGCACCTTAGCTACATGTTTTGGAATGATCAACAGGACAAAACTTAGAAACAGTTAACTAAAACTGAAATACAACAATATAGGAAAAGATGACGATTAGTGGCCAACTTACGGGTGTAAGCTTCTATAGTATGCACAAGAGTAGCACGTATTTGATGGAGAAGTCCATCTTCATCAAGCGTAAATGCTGGCTGCCATTCTTTCCTATCCATCGAAGCCACAGAAGCCATGGTTCCACTATTTGGTGAATCACTTCCAACTTGACTAATGGTGACTGAAACACCAAGTTTAGCAGCTGCTTGCATCACCTACATACATTTTGACAACAACCAAAGACACTGTAAAGGTGAAACAACTATAGGCTTTTTCAAAATTATGCAGAAGGATTGCCTTATAGATTATGAAATGTTTTAAAACAAATAACTATAGGTAACATGTAAGTTGTAAATCAACCAAAATAGTAGACAGGTCCCAAACACGATAACTATCCAAAAGACTAAACGAGTGCTCAAAATAATAAGAACATAAAAGTAATAGCTGATTAGGGTAATGACAAACCTGAATATGACTGGTCTCAATCTTGGTAAGTAAAGGATTTATTACAACCGAAGAAAACCATTGCCTGAGCCGATCGCGCCACTGCTCAATTTGAGGATAGACACCCAAATTCTTGAAAGCTTCAATGGACTCTTCCATGGACATTGGTGTCGGAAGGTCACCTTCTCCTTTCTTCGGTGGAGTAGTGAATTTCTGGGAACCAGGAGACAGCCTAACAGGCCTCAAAGGCATGCTCCTGGTGGTTCCAGATGTTTTGGCTGGACTTGCAATTGAATTAGGACTAGAAATGGTTAAACCCCGAACGGTTGGGGGTGGGGTTGCAAGTTTACCAGCTGATTCCGTGATTTTTTCATCCACTTCTGCCAAGAATTGTTCAAGCTGTTCTTCTGTTGTTATCTCTTTAGTAGAGGAAGCTTGCTTACTTGACCAAGGGGTTGAGACGGTTGAATTCATCCCTGGTGACGTTTTACTGGCAGATAAAGGTGAGCTGCCCCCAGGGACAAGATAAAATGAGGAAGGAGAACTCTGTGATTTGGGTGGGGTGCTATAAGAAGACATCTTATTTCCACCGCTTAGACTACGTTTATCAGAGCCTACTCGAGACTTGTGATCGGAACCAGTGATTGACTGATGAATAGGAACAAGTATATCTGAAGCAGATAATGTAGGTTTGGACCTTGGTGGTTTTCTTGATGATTCAAATTCAACTGGCTCAACTTTTGGCTTCATACCCAAAAGCTCTAGTTGACGGCGTGTTAGATGTGATTGACCCATCATTTCTTTAGACAGAGATTGTACTGGCGCACCAATACCATTTCTCTTTTTACATAGAAAGAGGCCTTTAAAAAGGGCAAATACAGATCCAGTAAAAACTAACCCCACCACAGCCTGTATTACCTTGGCAACAAAATCTGTAATAGAACTCAGATGTTAAGCACAATTTTTTATTCAAAACAAATCATATCCCTTAGAGTGTTTCAGAGACAGTCACAGATATTTCATCAAACAAGAAACTTACAAGCTGCTTCTAAGGAAAACGTCCTGAGTTTTACCGTCTGAATCAAAACATTTTCCCTGCATCATTCATAAGCAAGTATGAGCATTAACAACAAAAGATTACGATTAATTTGCCCCAAGCAACTAAGCACGAAGTTTGAACTAATCTTTGCAGATTGCCAGAAAAAGGAAAGAATATCAATAAAGAAATAGGATCTCAAATCCAACTTTAGCATCGCAGTTGAATACCAGAATTAAAATATGCGTTAAACATGTAAACAAAATATCAAACTTGCCCACTTAGCTTTTTCGTTCATATCCTATCAATTTTCTCAATCGACCAATCCCCAAGAAACACTAATGAGCGGTAAAAGCCCTAACAGCACATTTTCGAATCAACCCACGCCTAATTAATGTGTTCCGCACTACATACACTCGCTATACGCTAGAACTCTGGCATCGTTAAATCATAATAAAGGTACATACCTGGAAGTAACGGAGACAAGGGCGACAGCTGAAATGGAAGAGAGAAAGAAGATGAAGAGGAGTGTTGAATTAGAGGGCTGTTGGCTGTTGGCGGTTAAAACGGCAGACATTGCTGGGTTCTGGTATACAGTAAACTTTATTGCCTTTTCAGGTTTGTCTCCGCCGCCTCCTCCTTCGTTCATTTCCGGCGAATGGTGGACCTGGACGACGGCGACCTGAAGTTAGCGGGGGAAGTCTCAGTTTTGAAGCTCAAAAAGTTTGAATGGTGAGAAAACAAAAGAGGAGGAGAGAAACACTTGAAACAATGCCTTCAGCTGATACTACGTTAATAGAGAGTAAGAAGGATTAATGGAAAGGAATTAATTAAAATTTTCTTGTACGGTGAATTAGTTAATAAAAGAAAGGAAAATAAAGAGGGAGAAATTAAACCTTAAAATTTGTTTTTTAATAAAAGAAAATTCATCTAAAAGTGAATGGAAATGGAGGGAATTAAAAAAATTGACACAATTTTATCAAAAATATCCTTTTAAAATACCTCTTTATAAAAGACTATTTTTCTCCTACCTTATTGTCTTCCACTTTTTTTTTCTCCTGCAGTCTTCCGGCATTTTTTTCTTCTCCCGCCTTGTTTTCTTCTCCCACAGCTACCAGGTATGTTCTCAATCTCGATCTTCAATTTACATATTTTTTTAGCTAGCTATTATTGCACTCATGATTGCTGAA
>JAOSBM010000008.1:4368456-4393435 GCA_027568955.1 Erythroxylum tenue
GTAATTAATAAGGGTATATCAGACATTTCATTAACTTTCTTAATAAGTGTGCATTCTTCTAAAACGACACTTATTTTAAATAGGAGAAAGTAATACTCAAAATAATAATAATAATTCATAAAGATTCAACTTCTTAAAAGAATGCAATAAAAGAGTGTTGCGGATGACATAAACATAGTTGGTCGACAGTCGACACATTAATGTTGGAGGAAAGGCTCGAGCTTCCAATGGGTCTAGTTTAGACGAGCCAAGAAAGCGATCATTCCTATAATAAATTGGCAAGCTCATATGTTCATAAAATTTTTTTTGTACGTACTAAAAAAACAATAATGATAATGTTCAATCCAATAATTAATTTAGATTTGTTCTAACAATGACACATGCTTAATTTTTTTAAAATAAAAAATAAAAAATGTTTTTTTCAATTGAATTTGGACCTAGGTCATCCAAGTTTAGACTTACCCGAGCTCAACTTTTCAAATCAAAACAATAGTTAAATCTTGAGCTGACCTACTTAGGCTTGATCCATGAGTCAATTTATTAAAAATACTTAGCTTCTATTTAGTTAGGGGTTATACCAGTAGAATTTTTGTTAGTGATGCTTTTTTCTGTACATCTTTTATGAGAAGAACTTTTATAAGAAGCTAGTTGATTGCTTGACTGTCATTTAAAAAATAGTTTTTTGAAAGAAATTCATACAGTAGACTGTTTGACAACATAAAAATAAAAAACACTTTTAATTTTAACTATATTTTATTTTGTAATAAAATTATTTATGCATATAAATATTATTTAAAATATATTAAACAATATGCAAAGCACGCTATAATTTTAAATCATATAAAACATAAATGAAAATATTTTTAACTAAATTTTTTAAAGAAGATGGGTTTGTAAGATAAACATGAAGATGAGTTTGTGAGTATTGTGAGAATTATGTATAAAACATAAGGACAAAACAAACTAAAAAATAGACCCATTAATTGTTATGAAAAATCTATCCGAAAAAGTCATTTATAATTTTTTTAGAAGCTCTAAGTTTGAATTTCTTAAAAAATTATATTTTAGTTGAAAAAAGTCATATTTATTAAAAAAAATACTTTTTTATTTTTTATTTTACAATAAAATACTAATTTTTTTTAAAAAAAAATTTGTGATAGAGAAAAGTATTTATTGAACTCTCAAAATTCCATCTAAAAGAGTTCCTTGAACTCAAACCCATAAGCTATCCTAAATAAATGGTACGGAATCGTCTGTACTGTTTACCTGTGCCACAAATTTCAGCCACAAGTTTGATAATAAATAAATAGAACACACTATGGATGAAAATTTATGGCATAGAAACAGGGTAAAGGTAAAAAGTAACAGTGGATCTGATCCGAAACAAAATATATGTAACGTCTCTATTTAAAATAAGTATCGTTTTAAAGGAATACATATTTATTAAAAAAGTTAATGAAATGTCTAATATATTTTTATTAATTATATATTAAAATATCTTAAAAATATAATCTGTCTAGTTTATATAATTAAAATATGAAAAAAATTAAAAGATAATTATAAATATATATAAAAAATTACGAAAGATACTTATTTTGATCGATTAAAATTAAAATTATACTAAAACGATGCCTACTTTAAACAGTGGGAGTGTATATGTTATTATGTGTTTTCAATTAGTGAAAGTCCTAAACGGCTCTTTTGGTTTTTGATAGACAAGAACCAGTTGATATGTTGCTAAGATGGCGTGTCGTTCGCATCTTTCGATCCTCGACTCCTACCGTAAGAGAATTGTACACTTGCGTTTTTATTAATATTTTATAATATCTTTTTCTTTTGCTATCTTAGTTTACACCATGCCACGCCTGCAGGTCCAACGATGGAAGGAACAGACTTTGGTCTCTGCTTGTGCTTGGTAAGGAGTGTAGTTTGAGTTTGGTAAGAGTGTGATTGGTGAAAATTTCTTTTGAGAAGATGCAGAGAATAGTTGGGGTGGTGACAAGATTTTTATCGAATTCTTCCGTTGTGAGGAAGGAGGCAACGCGACTTGCTTCTTCCTCATCCTCTTTCCTCTTCGATGATACCCAGTTGCAGGTTTCTATTTTCGCTCCTTTATGGTGCTATGAGAAGAGAACTTCTTGTTAAAGGTGACTTTTTTTCTTTTTGTTTGCAGTTTAAAGAGAGTGTTAATCAGTTCTCACAAGAGAACATAGCGCCACATGCGTCGAATATTGATCACACGAATTATTTCCCCAAGGTAGGAAAATTTCAACTTCTGTTTTAACTGATGGCATTGCTTGTTATTGGGTTTTCTGTGGAAATTTGAATTGGTGTTGTGATTTGCATGCTGCCGGGTTCAGGAAGTTAACTTGTGGAAACTCATGGGAGACTTCAATCTCCTTGGAATTACTGCACCAGGTTTCTACTCTGTTTTTTTTAAAATGTTTTTTCTTTGAGTATTGTGATGTTTCAGTTTTTTGGGGCCTAATTCAGTATCTTGGCAGAGGAATATGGAGGGCTTGGTCTTGGATACTTGTATCATTGTATAGCTATGGAGGAAATTAGTCGTGCATCTGCATCTGTTGCTCTTTCATATGGTGCCCATTCTAACCTGTGCGTCAATCAGCTGGTAAGAAGCATGTTTGGCTTAAGGATTCTAACGGTATGTGTACTGTGGACTGAAGGTGCTTAATTTAATTGTATCTTTTAGGTGAGGAATGGAAGTCCAGCGCAGAAACAGAAGTACTTGCCTAAGGTTCTACTTCCAAGACTTTGACATCTTCCCTATATGAGACATTCCTGCCGAATTAGTTTAGTTCTTGGAGTTTGAATGTTCCTCAATTTGTCATTAATCTATGAGATGATCATTAGGATGCTGTTGTATGGTGTCACAATGGACGCTTGTGATATATATGTCAAACCTCAATTACCTTCCTTTGGTCTTAAAAGTATATGAAAAATATCAATTTCTGTGTCCTCTTCCTCTTCCTCTTCCTTTTGATACAAAGATGAGGAATGTGACACCATTGTTAAGTTTAAGTAATAATTTAATCTTTTTTGTGAAGCTCATCAGTGGAGAGCATGTCGGAGCCCTTGCAATGAGTGAACCGAATGGTAAGCTATATGATCTTTTAGATGCTTATTTGGCATTGACAAACATGGTTGGAAGTGAGAGATCTACCATTTTACTCAACTTGCTGGTTGATGTCCCTGTATCTTTCAGCTGGGTCCGATGTTGTTAGCATGAAGTGCAAAGCAGATCGTGTAGAAGGAGGCTATGTTCTAAATGGAAACAAAATGTGGTGCACCAATGGTCCGGTTGCTCAAACATTGGTAACTTTGCCAAACCTCTATGTCCTGCACTTCCAACAGAATGAACCTGCTTTATCATCTCTTTCTGGACTTTTAAACTTAGCCTGTGCTCGTTCCAATCAGTTTTTCCAGCCGCATAGCAGTGAATGTAAAAGTGGAGTGTAAGCTGAAAGAGGAAATTCCATGATTCATACAGTATTAAAGCTTAATATCTAAATTTTTTCCCTTAACTGTTGAGTCCCTCAAGTTCTTAGTCCTTAATATGAGGACCTTTGTAATGCAACCAGGAGTACTGGTAAAGGAGAATGTGCAAACATGTTGAAACTAGTACGATGCTACTTTTAAGTGTGTTTTAAGTAGAGTCTTATGCTGCTTGAAATTATTTCTTCTGAAGTTCCTGATTATGCTGTAAATGTCCACAGAATGGTTAGAATAACATCTGGAGACTCTGAATTTTTTACATTAAGCATGATGAATAGAAATTGTTTGTCTTTTAGCATGATTTTGGTTTATCTATTGTGCTGAAAAATGATGGGGAGAATTTTGGCAGGTTGTTTATGCGAAAACGGATGCAAAAGCTGGCCCAAAAGGCATCACAGCATTCATCATCGAAAAGGGAATGCCAGGGTACTTAACAAAATAATTGATTTTAGTTCATTCAAGTGGCAAAGTCATAAAATTTTGGTGAAGCACAATTAACGGGAGAAATTTCATTATTTTAGCTTGTTCCCGGTTTGAAGGTGGCTTTGCATTTGGCATATTGACATGGAAATGAATGCTTTTAAATCTTGTGTCCCATAAAATTTGAAGCCCGAAGTGTTTTTCCTATATTCATGTCTCTAGATGGACAAACAAATGTTCCATTTTTGTTCTCAATGCAATCCTAAATGAAATGCCAATGTTCACTGACAAGCAGATAAAGCTGGTTTCTTCAATGGAAAGCATAAATTGGATCATAGTAGAAAGGAATATATTGAAATCTTTGGAATTAGCTTATAAAGTTCTTATTTCTGACTTCAGGTTTAGCACCGCTCAGAAACTAGACAAACTTGGGATGCGAGGAAGTGATACGTAGGTCATCAATAGATTCAATGTCATATTACAGCTAATAATATGTTATGTCCTCCTCTGTTCCTCATCCTTATTGATATGGTGGTGGTCTTGCAGATGTGAGCTTGTATTTGAAAACTGCTTTGTCCCCGATGAAAATGTGCTTGGCCAGGAAGGAAAAGGTTCTGACATACTATGAGCTTATACTTTTTTTGTCAAAGATAACAAAAGGTTCTTAAGGCAATAGTAGTGAGTGTGTGTGTCCTGACTGCAAAGATAAAGCTAGGCATCAACTTTTTATTGTTGGAAATACATAGCGCAATTAGTTGCAACATGCATAACATTATTCTTATAACTTATAAATCAGAAAGGTATAATTATTCTGGTGACTCTGGAGTAATTCCATTGTGGTTGCTGGGTAATCGTATAATTATTTTGGTCCTCAAACGAGGATTTAATTGCATCAATGATCTATTCTGAGTTGGTTGTGACCATGGTTATGAAATGGCATAATAGACAATAAACTTGTAGCCCCTTTTTTTGATATATAAATGGTTCTTTTCGCCTTTCAGGTGTTTATGTCATGATGTCAGGACTAGATCTTGAGAGGCTTGTTTTGGCTGCTGGGCCTCTTGGCATCATGCAGGCATGTCTTGATGTTGTTGTTCCTTACGTTCGACAGAGAGAACAATTTGGCCAGCCGATTGGACAATTTCAGTTTATACAGGTTCAACTTTTATCGATTTTTTGTTCGAGGTTTTAGCTACTTTTTGTTCCACATCTTACAGCTCTCTCTGTCAACGAACTGCATTGCAGGGGAAGCTTGCTGACATGTACACTTCATTGCAATCTTCAAGGTATACAAATGTAATAAGATATTGCATCTACCTTCACAAACTTAAATGTTGGTAATGCAGTGGTTAACTGTTCAATCTTCAGGTCCTACGTGTATTCTGTGGCAAGGGATTGTGATAATGGAAGAATCGATCCTAAGGTGAGAGGTGGATGTTCATGCTTGCTCGTGTTCTGTTCCTCCACTTTTAAGTTCATTTTCATTTCATGATGTGAAGCTCGTAAATTTCTTATGTTTTCCTTTTCAAGTTTTTTCTTGAAGCAATTTGTTTGCTCTGGAATGTGTAACAGTATGTTTTGGCATGTAATGCCTATTTGAACCATGTAAAACTAATGTGCTTATAAACCTTTAGGATTGTGCTGGAGCTATACTTTGTGCAGCTGAAAGAGCAACCCAAGTCGCTTTGCAGGTGAAAGAGCAGTGCACCGCTCTTTGTATTTATATGGCTTATCAATCACACCATTCCTTACTTGATTAGACTACTACAGGGACAAATCCCGTTTTCTCAACTTATGTGCATGCTATATTTATGATGTTATGTTATTATTGTCAAATTTACAGGCTATACAGTGCCTGGGTGGTAATGGATACATTAACGAGTACCCAACTGGCCGTCTTTTGCGAGACGCAAAATTATATGAGATTGGAGCTGGAACTAGCGAGATCAGAAGAATCATCATTGGCCGTGAACTCTTCAAGGAATAGAGTGAGAAGGTGGATACACTTGCTGTTGGTAATTCTGTGCAAATAAACAAAAAAATGAATCACATTTCTCGGGGGAAGATAAATGTACTGGCTTGAATCTTCTTCCAATAGAATAAACTGCTGTCGATTCTAAGTGCAGATAGATCTTTGAGGACGGGGGTTAAAGGTTTATGTTCATCTCTTGCTCTCTTGATTTAATAAACCAGTATTTATGATCATCAGAAACTGAGCTGGGCCTTTTCTGGGTAGTAACTTGAGGCTTCTTTTGGCATGTTAAGGTATATTCAAAAGAATTCTCAGCTTTTAGTGTCAGGAATTTTCGACTCTCTTAGAACCTTTCAGCTGCGTAACCATCTTCCAAGTCCAAGAGATTACCTAGATTTGACAAGTTCGATAAAATCAGCAGATCCATCCCTTTCATTTCCAGTTCCTGGAAATTAGAAAAGATGATGTTTTGCTTCCTAAAACTCATTTTCATAGTCGGTTTGTAGATATATGAAAAGTCAACCAGAAGTTGCCAACTCCATAGCAATATGAGAAGATTGAAATATTTCATTACAAGAAACACCAGATTGAAATAGTTCAACAAACTTCTTCCAGAGCTTTCAAATTCTTCCACAGATTATTGGCATAGATAACCTAAATAACTCAAACTGATGGAAAGGACACGGGTTAAAGTTTCAGTAGTTACAAGTTGCACAAACAAATACAGCCAGCATAATACTCAACCAAATATTAATTTCAAACCCTTATTACAGTTGGAGAAGAATCAGGCTGGCTCACAGAGGAAGACTTGGATGCTTCCATCATCAGAAGCGCTTGATCCAAACAACTTTGAGTATCATCACCAGTCGTGCCGATGGTCATCTTCTCAACTTCTTCTTTGGTATGTATATGGATCTTTGATACAACATCACAGAACTCACTGTCACCAGCAATGGCCACGATAAGGCAAAATGACTGAAACAAATGACTCACAATTTGCCAAAGATTAACCACAAAACATAAGCCTAATTCATAGTTGCTTATCTCATAAGTTGCAGTAGAGCATCGCAGAGCAGTTTGAAGTAGAGGATACAATTTAACCACCTTCCATACTTCACTCATTTTATTTCCACGACTTTTTCATGTAAAACACTAATAAATGTAGAATCTTTTCCCTTTTTGGAAACTAAAGATAATGAAATATAAGGCAGCTGCATAATTACGTAATACTGAAAAACCAAGATTCAAACCCAGTTTGCAAAATCATCTCGGAAACTTAGCACCAGTTATCTTTAGAGCATGTCTTCTGTTTCCAACCTCTAAATGACTTAAAGTAGATGCTCAAAAAGGCAAAAATTGACATTAAAAATTCATGGTCTATTTCCTGCATAATCAGGCAATATACTAACTAGCTGATCTACACACAAGGACTTACTGCCATGGATCGTCACCAACGACCATTACATCATTCTCACTGTCCGTGTATAATATACGCCATCCTTTATTAGGATCTCGCAGAAGGCCTTCCATGCCAAACAGTCCTTCCAGCTCATTCAATAGATCACTGTAGCCATTCAGTCTTGAGAGATCAATGGCTCTACCAACCAAGCTGCCTTGCTTGTGAACCTATAACCAATTTATGTAGATATTATTGGATAAATGAAGAGAAGTCAAGTCAGTTTTTCACTTTTCTTCTAACGCAGCTTACCTTTGTGCAGCTCCTCTTGCCAGAATTTTGTGAACTTGGTGTTGGTGATTCTGCAGTCAAAGAGAACCCAAATAGTTTGCAGCCAGTGGCAGTCCCATTAAAAGATTCGTCCTTTTGAGTTCTTAGATTAATCCCCATAGCTGGGGAATTGAAATTCTTTTCTACTGGCTGATGCTCACTCAACTGATTTGACTTTCCAACGTCATCCGTGATGACAGCACTCCCAACAGAAGATGCATTGAACTGGACATTTTCTCCTGGGAAGTTATTTGCATAAGAATGCATTTTGGTAGTTTCCCCAGAATGGTATGGGGCACAAGGAAACAGTGTCTCTCTCCCATTTTCCGCTGCTTGTGAATAGAGATTACGTCCAGGTAGTTGACAAATGTGGAGTGAACTGCATCCAAGATCAGATTTTCCCCAAGCACCAAGATTGAAATTATCTTTTCCTGTCAGGGATCTCAGTGGACATATTTCTTGACCTTGCAAGACCCTCGGAAATCTTTCAGATTCCGCTAATCCTGTGTATGTGGTGGGGCAAGCCTTTTTTAACTTGCTGATATTTCCCTTCATCATTCCAGGTGAAATGAAAGTTTGATGTGCGGGGGCTCGCATCTCAAAATCCAAAGGGCGGTTTTCTGTGTCATACCCAAATACGGGTGACAGGAAACCTGAATTTTCTTGACCTTGCAAGACCTTAAAGGATCTCATGGACTCCTCAAAGTCTAAAAACCTACCCCTTCCTGTGGCATCAAAACAAACAATTATTTCCCCCCAAAAAAAAACCAACAATTACTCTTCTTCTAGTGTAAATAATTGTACCAGCTGTGGGGTTGTCAGGTGGGGTTGCCTGCAGACCAGTCCGCAGTTTCTTCAGCCTTTGGGGAGATTGAACACTTAGTGGTGGCAGTGAAACTGAAGGATCAATTTCCCATGGGGAGACTCGTTCTTGATGATCACTTACAATATCTTCATCCCATCTTACCTGCTCAATGACGTAAATAAGTCAATTAAATATGACACTGAATTTCAGGTCATTAACTATACTACAATTCTTTTACTGCCCATTTGCACAAGACAAGGATACATTGAAATGGTGAATGCATATGCAGCAACAGTAATATACAAGATGAAGCTGACAATTAAACAAGTTTCCAGTGCTGCATAAGAAAATTTTCCAATCTAATGAAGCTAGATATAGACCCCTACACATTCTGAAATGTAAGAAACAGAAAAGGCGACCATATTATTGGATCAATATGAATAAGTCATCACTTAGTTTGACTTTTGGATGGGAATTTGAAGTTGTTAGACCATATAGACATTGATCATTCAATAAAACCCACGGTTAGCAGAGCTTGGACCAGGTACTGCAGACTTCTCTAAAATGTTCATCTTCCATCATCTCAGGGAATAAAGAGAGAATGGTATGGTAAAACAGTTTGTTTATGATATGTGCTTTTAGCAACGGATTCAGCTTGACTAAAATCATGTGACAAATTTCTGTCTCACCATCAAGCATCTCCATTTGGATTTTGGCCATCTATATGGATCAAAGTCTCCAATACCAGCCACAACTCCACTGTACGTGCAAAACCACAAAGTGAAGTTACAATCTCAGAAAGTCATAATAGGAAAGTGACTTAATTTTCCAGCAATGGGAGATATACAAGACCTTCTTCCTGGTGAATCATCCATTTCAAATCTCAATTTGAATCTTGTCCCAATACAGATTGGATTCCTTATGCTTTTGATATACTTTTGGAAGGGTACAACAAATTGTGCATGAGTTGCCCTGCATTTCAGCAATTTTAAGCATTTTTCTGATAGCAAATAATAACCCCCCTGTCAAATATATATGCACATATTAGATGTTATCTAATAGCACATAAAATTTACCATTTAAATTACTTTTGACATTACACAAGGCAAGCAGACTAAAAGAATATCGAAATAATTAAACAATATGGTTTCTGGACAGTTTTAAATGCATGTTTGAAGATGACTATCTTACATTTCCTTCTAAAACAGGTTTTTGCCTCTCCACATGCAACATTTCATCAATCCAGATAGGCAACTCTTTTAGCGATTAAAATTACTGTAGGTAGTTTCTCAGAATCAGTTTAACAAGCTAGAATAGATGATGCCTAGGATTGCAAGTTCTTGTTTGTGCTTCATATATTACAGCATCAAAAAACATTAGGGTTATGTAAAGGTATATCATAATTTTCATACCTCCAGTAAATTTACAGCTTGATTCGTGAAAATATGTTAGCTACAAATTCATAGAATGTTCCCAAAGAGCACTAGCATCAGCAATTAAAACATTGTTATGAGTCACCAGTCAGTGACTAGAAGCTAACAATGTCCTCTCCTTTTATACAAAAAATAAGATCAAGCAACTAGGTAAGTCTAATTCATCATATGGTTAGGTAATGTCCACCAATCTAATACTTGGTGAGTGGCTTTTCTTTCCATGGTACTTTCATCACTTTGACGGCATACATCTTCAGTTGGCAATAATTAACTGTACTACATTGCTGTCAAAGTTACATTTTGGCTTTAAGGAAGAAGATTCACAAACTGAAGTAATAATGGTTCTATCTACTGTTCCATATAAGAGCCAGTGCAACAAATGAAGGGTCAATATGTATGCAAGTAATACCTTGGACTGTATAAAACATGAAACAAGCTTTTATTGGATATTGCATTAGCCACTGGAGAAAGAACACTCGAGTAAGAATTCTGATTGCCAATGACTAAATCAGGAAGCCCATTTGTAGGTCTAACAGCTCTTCTTATCCCCAACCTTAGCTCACCGTCTTCACCTCTAAGAAAATCATAAGAACACAGAAAATGAGCTAAAAGTTAGTATGCCGGAAATAATTTAGAAAATTATTTGTCAAATGAAATTGCAATCTTTTCCTTCCTTTTTGATTGCATGAATGACTTTAAAAAATCAGATTCTCTTTTTATTCAAGAGCAATTGGAACTTCTCTGCTTATCATGATTTCTTTTTGGCACACCATTTCTCTGCTGAAATATGTAGTATATTCTAGGGTCTAATGAGATCTGAAGTGCCTTTGCTTAACATTTCATTTTTCATTTACGTGACTACAACTATTCTAATTCTGATTTACTTCTGATCTAATTCTAATCACTAAACAAAAGGATGAGTAAACCCCAACTAGGTAAAGATATCTGCATCAAAATCATCTCAAACGCATACCTTAAGAAAAGCACAGCATCCCCGGAAACAAGATTTTTTTGACTCACAAAGATACTCCAACCCGTAGTCAGAAGATGCCTTCTTGGTTGACCTGAAAATCAATTATTAAACTATGCATATATATATCACCTTCAAGTCAATTGAACCGAACCCAGTACCAGATCAATATTCACCTCTATAAATATGTCGAAATCTCCATTCAACTCCATGCAGGTCTTTGGCCACAAGTTCTTGACAAGGCCTCTGCTGGTTATAGTCCTTCGCAAAAAAAATAAGGGTACATCTCTTAACCAATATCATGACAAATTCTAAATTAGTGGCAGGATTAGATTCTCTACTGACGGAAGAGCAATTAAATGAAAATAGTGATACCAAGGGAGGGAAACAGTCCTCTGCGGCTCTACGAGGAACAGAGAACCCTCCATGGGTGCTCGTATCAGAAGCTGTTAGCGATTTGCAGAACATGTGTGGGGTAGGTTTTGTTGGTGATCCACCACAACCCTCTTCATCCATATTTAACTCTTCGAGCTCTTTTCCCTCCAAAACTCTTCCTGCCAACTACAAAGATACCGAGAATGTTGCAGATAGAAAAATCAAACAAATTACATAATTATCTTCAAGACATAAACTCAGTACTATGTCCTACAGTAAAACTGAGTAACCAAGAAGTACAAAAGATCAGAGAAAAAAATCAACATTTTTAAAACCCGAGTCAACAAGCCGAAACCCAACAAGAATGTTACAATTTAACCACCCAACAAGTAGAAAAGACCAAATTTTGCTTCTGGGAAACTAAGGGAAACTCGGAAACGATCATCAAAAGAAGCAAATGGGCACCACTTGGAAGACAGTTATACCTCTGATTGGGGAAGCAGGGTGAGCTGAGTGTAGACCTCATCATTCTCCTTATTGGCCTGGTTGAAGATACAGGAATCAGATAGCAGTATTGAAGTTTGACGAAACAGAAAGTGATGACCTGAATCTAATATGAATGACAAAGAAGGAAAGGAATTAAAAGACGAGAGGTGACCGGAGAGGTACTTACAAGCAGTTCAAAGCCTACAACTTTACAAAATATTTGAGGCTGGAGATCAAAGGAGGGGAATTCCATAGGAGAGAAGTGTGAGGAAGATGCGACCTGTTCCAAGTGGCCTTGAGGGAAGTAAACAACCGCATTCCCTTTCTTGGGCAGTGAAGCGTGAGGACCAGCACAAGCAAGCCAAAGCTCCAGGTAAATGGAAGAGGAAAAGGGAGACCGAGATGAATTTGAAGAACATGAAGAAGATGAAGAGTCTCCATTAGCACAGAAACCAGTCTTCTCCACCTCAGTCACTGCATGGTTCAGATCAATTTCCATGAACACCCACCCAGGATTCTGTATTTGAGTATGGGAATATATGCTCAAACATACGAGTACAGCCACATAACCGAACCACCCAAAAAAAAAACAAGGAATTAATAAAGAAAGTAGAGGTATGAATGGAAGATGTACTGATCAAGAGACAAGAAACGGCACCTACAAACGTAAGATAAAAATCAAATATCAGTAAGAAATGAGGTCAAATCACAGGCAAAAATAATCATATTTTTTTTAGAAGGGGCACGCATAAAGGCTAAAACAGAATAGTGGTGCAAGAAGATGACAAGAAAACAACAAGAAGGCCATGTTTACCGAACAAAGGCCAAAAGAACGAAGAAAAATTATATAAGAAGAAAGGGGTATCAGATAATAACAAGAAATTCAAAGTGTAACTCCTCCCCCATTTGCAGGTAGTGAGAAGAGGGAGCAGAAGCAGCAGACACAGTCACAGACGCTTGCATAAGAAGCACATAAACAAAAGGCAATAAAGCCAATGCGGTGGACTTAGACACGACTCTAGAGATAGAACGAGAAGATACTGTGTTGGGTGGAGGGGACAAACCAAGACAGTGCATAACCCACACTTGTCCCTGTCTCTGTCTCTCTTTCTCACACTCTCTGTTGCTTTCTTTGCCTTGCTTAGCTTTATGCTTTTGTTACCATTACCAATTCATGATCGTTATTAAATATAAAAATCAGAAAAGAATACATTTTTAACTGTGGTTGATGGGCCAGACAAAAAAGGGTATTTTCAGTGAATGCAAAAGAACTCGTGCCTTTCTTCACCGTCTCCTTTTCTAGGTAAATAAGACCAAGAAGATAAAAACAAACTCATCAAAGTTGTCTCTCACTAAGGTCCACTTAGGAACATCTTAATTGTCCATTCCTTTCTTCCAAGTTATAATTACCCACCAATAAGCAATAAGTATGGGTATTGACCACTTATTACAAAGGGTAAGCACTTGGATATTAAACTTCTCATGTGATATCACAGATGTAGGTAGGGTAGTGTCACATTAATTTCCAGTAATGTTTTGTACAGTTGAGTTGACATATCAGTGCAGTGCAGATAACTCAGAGAAGAGTTTGAACTGTAGATGAAAAGGTTAGGGACAAGAGAGCGGAGAGACGGTTGTGACGGGGGATTTTGGCAGCAAATATCGTGGGCGTGTTGTTAGTTGTTAGGACCCATTTGAGTCAGAGGCCCAGCAACCATCCACTATACTGCATTGCACTGCTCCACTTTATAATCTCCAGTCTTGTCACTCTTTTGTTCTTTTATAGTTTTATTATACAAATTTTTACTCAGAAACTGTCCCCACCTCCTTCTCAGGCGCGTTCCCTCCACCCACTGCTAATGGCTTTAACTATATAAATTAATTTATCAAAAAAATTTAATTTCAAATATTATTAATATATTTTAATAAAAACAAATTTAATATTTAGATATTCAAGATGATAAAGCACTTGAAATTGAATGAAAATTTTGACCATGTAAATTTAAATTTCATGTATAAAAATATGTTTTCCATATCTACTAATATATGTAATTTCCTTTGACAAAAAATATTTTTTGGTTTGTGCGTGGCCAAAGGAGAAAGTAAAAAAGATTAGAAACGAAGAGCGTGGCGTTTACGCTCAAAGGTGAAGGAGTGAGTGAGGAAGAGAGAAAAGACGAGCGAAGGGCCACCAAATACATTCCTCCTCCCTTTGATTTCACCTGCATTTTGCCGTTCTATTTCTGTCCTTTTACTGGAATACCCCCCCTTCCTCTCGACCTCTTCCAAGAATAAACACGTGCACCGCACGAGTGTTTCATTCTAACCGTACGACCTTTATTCCACAAATTACTCATATAATATAAGTTCCGATCTTCTATCTAATATTATAGTATTTTATTATGTCTAATAAATCTCAACTATTTATTTATATAAGTCTGTATAGATCTCGTGTGAGTCTCGTAAAATAAATGACTGAGATTCTATAAGACAGAATAAAACAAAATAATATTGAGCAAAGGATCTTGTCTCGTACAACATAATACTTTAAATTTAAGATTGTTTAGTATCTTTTACTGTTTTCAAATTTAAAGGTAATTACATAAATAATAATATATTTTATATTATCTAAAAAATAACTTGTTGATTGAATAAATTTATTTTCATAATAACTTTAGATATCTAAAATTTATTGATCAACAGAAATAAAATTATTTTTTAATTCTAAAGTAAATTTTATTTTGTATTTGTTGAAAAAATAAATCAACTAAAATACACAATAATTTGAAAAATATTTTAGCATTAAAAGGAAAGGAAATATTAATAATATAACCACCTTTTTGTGTAAGTGTCTGTTTGGATGGATTTTTGGGAAAGTAATAAGCACTTTTTCCCACCACAAAAGCCTTTTTTAAAAAAATAAGTGTTTGACTGTAAAATAAAAAAATAATTCTTTAATAAATATAGTTTTTTTGGCAGCCAAAATATAATTTTTTAATAAGCTCAAATTTAGAGCTTATGAAAAAAAACACTTTTTCAGTAGACTTTTCAAATCAATTAATGAATCTATTTTTTAGTTACTTTTGTCCTTATGTTTTATATATAATTATCACAATACCAAGAAACTCATCTTTTCATTTATTATGTATTTAACTATTTACTCAACTTGGATATTTATTTTGGAATATAATATTATTTGACTTTTTATATGTTTTAATATTTATTTTTGATATTAGCTTACTTATGTTATAATTTATATAAAAGATTTGGTTAGATATATTTTCATTTATGTTTCATATGGTTTAAAATTATATAATAATTAATATATTGTGCTTATTGTTTAGTATACTTTAAATAATATTTATATGCATAAATAATTTTTATTACAAAATAAAATATAGTTAAAATTAAATGCATTTTTTATTTTTATGTTGTCAAACAATCTACTGTATGAAACTCTTTCAAAAAAATTTCTTTTTTAAATGATAGCTGAACAGTTAATTAACTTCTTAAAAAAATTATTCTCAGAAAAGATATTAAAAAACCCTGTTAATGAAAACTCTATTAATATAAGTCTAACAAAAAAGAAGCTAAACTTCAAATAATTAAATTAAAGCAAAAAAAATGAGCATTCAAATTGTGTTGTCATGCTTTACAGAAATCCGTTTGGTCTTCTATCTCTATCAAGATGAATTTCTTATCCCACGACCTTTTGAGTAGCCTAACCTAACCGAAAACGTGCATCGTATATATGTATACACACTCCTTTTTTTGGTCGTTTTGTGGGTCCATCCGATTTCCACCAGACACAAATATATAATAGTTTGACAAATATAAATCAAACGCATATTTAATTTAAATGATTATTCGAACTTCAAATATAAAAGCAAACTATTAATATATGAAAATATTTAATTATGAAATCTTTAAGTAAAATTTAATGAAACACTCAAAAAGTTTATTTTTAAAAGTATAAAAATATGATTATTAGTGCTTGTAAAAACGTATTATGAGTTTGGAACTCCTTAATCTTGTTCATTGAAAAGGCTAATTACTTTGTTCATCTCTCTAGCTAAACACTATGCTCATATTATTAGGTTTGAATGACCTTGCACGTGGGAGCTAACCTGCCACTCTCGTTTCATCAAAAGAAAGCTTTTTCTATTTTTTTTATTGTCAAAAAAGTGTTCTAGGCGGTTCTAATAATGGGAAGATACTTTTAAGCTATCTACACTCAGATTAATCCCCGTTCGAGTCGGGTAGGTCTCTTGCAGGAGGCAAAATTCTGACCCCAAATTTTAAACGGCTGCATATATGAGGGGGTTTGAACCCACAACCTCACTTAAATCAAAAGAACCCCTCACCAACTCACCTACACCTTGAGATTAAAAGAAAGCTTTTTCTTTTCCTTTTATAATCTCTCCGAAAGAAAGCTAAAGGGTACAGCTGAAAGTCTGTCGACCATGAGATGTCACACCAACATTTGTCGTGACAAATGACAATTTATAAAATTAAGGCCAACTTTACCAAAGGCACAATGTCGTGTGAACTGAAAAGGTTAGTGTTAATAATAAAAATGGAACATTTCAAACAAAAAATAATAATAAAAATGGAACATAACACTGTTACAGCAAAAAACAAACACATGAAAAATTGCCTTCTATTTCCGTAGCAAATCGATCTATCTTACCTAACATCAACACTGTTTGTTTGTAAATATATAACAGTAACACGTGAGGTAAAATCTTTCTTTCTTATTAATACCAAATGTCGCATTTTGAGCGTGTCTGACATTTAGTGGATTTTTCTTTTTTGTTCTCTCAATATCTTTTTTTTACCCAACTCAATTAGCTGATTATTAAATACAATGGTCAGCTATTTAATATAATCAATTAGCTAAATATGATCAATTAGTTAATTTTTGACTGATAAATCCTTCACCAAACCTGTCAGATCTCTTTAGCTTATTATAGGGAATACGAAGAACCGACCACTAGCTATTTTAACTTTAAGGGATTAACTCGTGAAGCCGTTTATCACAAAAAGGTTAACACTGCAGTTGCACTCAAATCTGTAAATTATCGAAAGGAGTTTTGTGATAAAAAGGCCTGTCAGATTTAAAGGGAAGTTCTATAAAATGGTGATTCGGTTTATTATGTTATATGAGACGGAGTGCTGGCCTATTAAATATAGATATTTGCGATAATTGTTGGTAGCTGAAATGCGAATGTTTAGGTGGATGTGTGATATTACCCAAAGAGATAGGGTACGTAATAGGGTAGTGAGGGTCAGGCTACTAGTCGCTAGTATTAAAGACAAGTTGCGAGAGAAAATGTTTCGGTGGTTTGGGCATGTGAGCAGGATGTCTTGTGATGCTCCGGTCCGTCGCGACGAGTAGATTACCCTTAATGATTATAAGAGGAGGAGAGGGCGACCTTTTAAAACTTGAAGGGAAGTGATCAAGAGAGATCTGTCAGAGTTGACACTCACAGCCGTCGTGGCTCGGATTAGAACGGTCTGGCTTAAGAAAATAAGGGTGAAAGACATGCTTTTTTTTTTGTTGTTGTTTAGGTTTATGAGAAGCTTCCTCAATTGGACATGTAACACCGTGGATGGGCTGCACGCTCAAGGTATTGCTTAGGGAAGACGCATAGTGCTGATGGCAACGAGTAAAGCTGATCTTGACAAAGTAAAAGATAATAGTAGATTATGGCAACATCATGTATCTATTGTTTCATATATTATCCTTTTTTTTTTCCTACATTTTTGTTAGCTTGTCACATATATATGTGCGCCTACTGAAAATAGCCTCTCTATTTTATATAGATAAGACTGTATACTATTAAGCTCTCTCAAATTCTGCTACAACGCGGTATCTTCGGGATATGACGAAGATCCTGAAATATGTAATGTATCTATGACGTACTCTCCTTTGTTTCGTACGTATTGAAAAAATAATTCAGTTAAAGAAAACTGAACTCTGAAAGTGAATAGAGTGGGTCCGGTGTAGAAGACAAACGGTATCTAATAATTACGGAGGCATCCAAGTTGTTGCCTTTTTCTTTTATGTTTTTCACAATGATAGTAGAGCAGCGAGCACTCGACGACGTGCAATAAAGTTGAATGGTCAGTTTGTCATCATTTGATCTGCGTTGGAGTACACTAACATAATTGTGTTAGATGAGGTGATCCAATCCACCGGTTTACGCCTAATATTTGGCTTTAGGTTCAAATAGATTACTAATCATAATTAGTGAAACCAAATGAAAAATAAAAGCAATTAGTTTCACCTGATCAGATAGAAACAGGCAAATTGAATAATGACCTATTAAGCACATCAACAGGGTTCCATCACAAGCCGTCACAACTTGAGGAGCATTCAATGAACCAACGAAGGTGAAACTTATTTTTCTGGGACGACAGCCAGACACGGTTTGCGCGAACAACCCATACACGAATCGAGCGGGGCGACATGTTTTCGATTATATTTATAACACAGATGCGGGTCACCCCAGTTTAACTGTGTTTTGTCGCATTCACTATCAACTTGTTGGTCTGTTGTTTGATGCTGCTTGGGCCTTACTGATGAGGAATGTGTAGGCCTAACCTTGAAAAGGCAATAATCTTGTCATTGTCCTCCGATAGCTGTAGTTGTGAATACCTTTGATTGATTGATTGTAAGTTAATATCAACCAACAGGGACTTGTTGTGACTAATTGAACCCACGGAGTCCTGTTCTGAGATCTTACTTACGATTGTAATAGGTGTCGGATACATCAGATTACCTTATTTTAGTATCGACTTATCTTAATTTAGACAACATCATCTCACTTCTTATCATTTAGTTTAGATTAAATCATGCATAACTTAATCATGTAATTTATATTGCATCAAAGTTAAATTAATCCATCTTATTTCAAACCATGTATAAGTACACATGACAAGAAAACTGGGTTTTTCGTTGCCAATTAGCGACAGAAATGGGTTTTTCGTTGCTAAAGTCAATGAGAAAATTTTCGCTTAGCGACGGTTGCAGCCTCCGTCGCTAAAAATAGAGGAAAATCGTCATGCCAAAATTGCGACGGATTTTAGGGACGGTAAAAATTACCATCGGTAATTACGATAAGAAATTATCCAATTACCGACAGAATATTCGCAAACCGTCGGAAAACTAGGTTGGAAAATTTCCAGCTACCGACGGTAGCAATATCTGTCATTGAAATTCTAAGAAAATGAGTTTATCGACGAAATTTCCGTCCGTAATCCGTCAGTAAAGTGGCTATCAATACGTCATCGTCCTTCGTCTAGTTCTGTTTAACTTTTTAATAATAACGAAACGACGTTGTTTGGTGTAACACAACGACGTCGTTTTGATTTTTTTTCCTTATTGTTGACAGCTTTTAATAATAACGAAACAAAGTCGTTTGGTCTTAAATCAAACGACATCGTTTCGTTATTGCTGACGGTTTTAACGAAACGACGTCGTTTAATTATTATTAAAAGCCTTCCTCTTTCTTCTTTAGATCTGCCACTGTACTCCCTCACGTTTGTCCGGTCGTTTTGTTATTATTAAAAGCCTTCCTCTTTCTTCTTTAGATCTGCCGCTGTTCTCCCTCGAGTTTGCCAGCATCTTCTCCGTCTAGGTGCCACATCTTCTCTGACCGTTACCGCCGTCTTCTCCTATAGTGGAGCTGCCTTGTTGGTCAAGGTATGCCGATGTTTCTGCTCTTTAATTTTCTGCCGAAATTGATAAAACCGTGGTTGATGCTTGTGGTTGATTTATTGTTTGTTTCATGTACAATTTCCATGGATGAGTAAATGTTTGTGTATGAGATTGAGTTTCTATAGTGAATCAATGAGTATTAGAGAAATTTAGGGGTATACGAATGAAGGAATTTTTTCATTGGAATTTCCTTCTTTTTTTGTTGGGTTTGTTTTTTTAGTCCTGGACATGAATTATGGTATCAGTATGTATCTGTTAGATACTGTTGTCAATGTTGATGACTGCAAGTAGCTTGATGCAAACAGTTCATCCTTAGTATCCATAGGTAAATGAATAGCTATATTAATGGTAAGTTAGGCATCATACAAATTAAAATTGTTAATAAATATGTTGATAAATATAAAATGTATAATTAATAAAAATTGTCTTCAATTTAAAATTAATATGCACATTTTTTTTCTTGATAGGCTACAAATGAAATGTCCCTTCAATTAGGAGAAAATGACAAGGATTACAACTTAAGATGACATTAATATTAATAAAGAGTTAGATGTTGATAGGGTAGGAGAGTAGGAGTATGGAAAGGGGAAGATAATGTTGTTGAAAAATTTATGGTAAGAGTTTACTTATATTATATCTTAACTTATCTTAGTTGTGGAGGATTAATCACAATAAGAATTACCTAATTTTTTTTATGGGGTGACGAAAAAACTATAAAAAGTTTAGTAGGAGAGGAATGATGCAAAGGTGACCAAGCAACAATTCTTATAAAAAAGAAAAGGCGTGAATGAGAAGGTAAGATTAAAACATTTAAAGTTTAACCAAGCAACAATTCTTATAAAAATAAACTTGAATTCATATGAAAGTTGAAATGGTAGCTTGAAAACCTTAAATACTATTATATGATTGAAGTTCATGGCACCTAAATACTTACCTAAGTCTTTCATTTTATCTTAAGAGCTTCAATTTTTGCCTAAATCCTTAGATACTCCTCTTATTATGTAATTGTTAATTCTTAGAAAACTCTATATGACCTTTAGTTTTTTAAACCCTAAATACCTTTCAAGGGTTTTAATTGTTAACTTATAGATACCTCTTTAGTACCTTCAATTTTTGTTTGATAACTAAATCCATCTTTAGACTTGCAGTTATTAATTGTTAGAAACATGTCTAAGACATTCAGATTTTTTTAAAGCCCTAAGTACCAATGTACTATTGTAGTTGTTAATTCATAGACCTAGCCAAGACCTTCAATTTTAACCTAAAACCTTTGATATTTATTTAGCTTTGTAATAGTTAATTCCTAGTTACCTCTATATGATCTTCATAATTTTTCCTCTTTAGGTTTGTAGTTTTTAATTCCCAAAATTTCTCTAGGAACTTAATTTTTTTCGTCTAAAGTCCCAAGTACCTCTAGAGGACTTTCAATTTTGTCTAGAACCTAGATATCTCACTAGTTTTGTGATTGTTAATTCTTAAAAGCTTATTTAGGTTCTTTAAATTTTCCCCCAAAAACTCTAAATATCTCTCTGGGTTTGTATTGAATAATTATGAGAAACCCCTTTAGGACGTTCAATATTTATATAAAAATGTAAATATTTCTTTAAGTTTTAAATTTTATTTTTCTCTTATTAAAATTTTATTTCCTAATCCTGAATACTTCATTAGGCCTTTTTAGTGTTTGTCTTATGTCTTAGATAACTTTTGTCTCATAAGTTTTGATCTATGTCTTAGATACCTCTTAAATTTATGTCTTTTATTATTATTTTGAAATCCTATATGCCTCTCTATGCATTGTAATAGTTCAATTCTCGATTTTTCTTGGAGACTTTTTTTTAATCTTTGTTCCCTACATATTTCGTTAGGCCTTTTAATTTCAATATTGTCCTAATTACATTTTAAGGCTTTTTTAAATTGTTAGTTACAAATCTTTGGTTTCCCCGTAGGGAATAAGATGCAAAATGAGTAAGAAATGATAAGTAAATAAGATAAAAAAAAGGGTTGCCATGTTAAAATTGTGAATTGGATTATTATAGATTTTGCGATGTAAATGTGAACTGAATTGAGAATGGACATATAGTTTGGAGAACCAATTTGAGTTGCGGTTACTGGTCGAGAGATATGTAAGTTTCCACTTACAAATATTCTCATAATTGAATTATAAGATTTAAGTGTTGAAATAAGCGAATGTACTCATTGATGTGATAATTTATTTTTATGTAGGCCTTAGAAAATCCAATAGAGAATAAGTTCATTTCTGATCTTGCTAAGTGACCTCTGTGAATTGTTAAATCGTATTCGGTGTATTTCGTTAATAGACACAAATATCATACAGGATATCATGGTTATAGCATGGCAACAATAAATAGTGGAGTTTTCATATAGGGAGAATTGATGGATTACTATGGTAAAATCATTGAGATGCTTGAAGTTGAGTACCCTGTGTTGCCAATCAAGCGAACTGTGATATTTAAGTGTGATTGGTTTGACCCGCCTCTAAATGTTGGAACAAAAGTGCATAGTCGATACAATCTTGTTGAAATCAATAACCGCAGAAGATTGAGACAATTTGAACCTTTCGTATTGGCTACGCAAGCAAAATAGGTATGTTATGTCCCTTTTCCTAGCTTACGACGAGATAAGTCAGATTGGTTGACGGTTTACAAAGTTAAACCTAGAGGTATTTTTGAATCACATGAAAAAGGAGAAAAGAGAATTGAAATTGAAGCGTTTCAGGAAGATGCTTATTTTATAAATGCATCTGTGACATATGATGATAATGAACTTTTGAACGATTCATCTAACGAATATGTTGACATTTCATATGAAGAAGAGGACGAGGGTCAGAGATCTAAAGAGGAGCCGGATTTTGTTTCTTATTCTTTAGAAAATGAAGATGATTGTAATTTACAATTAAGTTATGATAGTGATTAATTTGTGTTTGTATGTGAATATTTTATTCGATAAAGAAGATCATTTCAAACTTTTCAATATATTGTGTCAAATATTTAATTCAAATTCTTAATCAAGGAATGTCGACAAGATGTCTAGTTCCGGATGGTAGTAATTCATTCCGTTGGGAGGAATGTGGCAAAATTATCCCTGCCGAAGGATTACACAATGCAGCAAAAATCTCCACTTCTTTAAGTAATGTTCGTTTGCCTTCCATGGTCGATCTTATGCTTCAAGGTGTATAGTATTATCTGAACAAATCCATTTTTCCTTATTATGTAAATCTAATTCCCTTTTATGAAGATATTATATTTATTCACATTTGATGGGATAAACTACATGTTTTAAGCTTGCTTACATCTCGAAGATGACATGTATGCAAAAGGAGGCGGGAGCAATGACACAACGACGAATAAAGGATTAGGGAAATCGGTTGCTTTGGAAAAGTTGCCAATTCCACAGAGCTCGTTTGTCAATTCACGTACGTATGAGTTTTCATGATAGGTTCGTTTAACTAGTATCTAATATGACAATATAACAACTCATTTCTATACTAATTGTGTTGTAGGTAAACCGTTTCCTACAGTTTCATCTACAAGTTTAGCAATAGTGGAAACGTTGTTGCAAGAAGGTGTTCAAAATCTTATACGCGAGGGAAGAACTTTCACTGTTTCCATTGGTGGGTTCGAACATGCCAGGATCCTTCTCGGGAATCCAGCCATCGGGGACTTATTTACTTTTACCGACTCTCATGTCACTTGGAATCTAACTAAATAATTATATCATTGTGATTTATCTCTGCAATACATTAGACTCAGCTTCAAACTAATTTGTTCTATGGCTGTAACAATTATATTTGTAATTGAATTCAAAGTTTGTACTTCAATATGATATTCAACAAATCGCAATAACCTATTATAACTATTCTGTAAAGCATTGTAATAATTCAAATTCTTATATTTCTACAAAATTCATTAAACAATGAATTTCAGGTAGAAATATGAGACCAAAGAGACAACGTGAAGTAATGCGACCCAGGTTCAGAGCATGTTCGGTGGTACTTACTGTGAGGGTGGACCATCACAGTCTTCAGCTGTAGCGGAATCACCACCTCCACCTCCAGAGCCTCCAGTTGTAGATGAAGCATCTCCTGTTTCTCTTTATGTTTCACCATCCACTACTAATCTATCATCCACTACCCCTATAGCAGATGAAGGAGATGACCGTCAGCCTGGAGCTGAGGGACCTGATTGAAGAAAATATATCATAATAGTCAATAAGATATAAGTGACATCGCATGGAACACTATCCATGTTTATAATTTTTGCAAATGGTATAAAATTTTTTGTTCTTCTATAAGGTTGATTCTGTCTGGACCGTGTTCCAGACATATGACATCTACATTTAAGGAGAGGATTGATCCTGAGGGTTATGTATGGAAGAAGATCTCTTAGGCCACAAAGACATTTTACTTTCAGGAGTTTGAGGTACAATATGAAAATAATTTCCTTTTTTCATTTATTTATATATATTAATTACATAAATAATAGTAGATTATAAGTACTCGAATGTTTTTCTTTTAATTTCAGAAACAATTTTACTGGGATTCTGGTATCGACGGGGTCATACATGGTTTATGGGAGAGGCAAGCTCGTACACGTTATCACGACTTTATTGGTGTGATACACAAGGCTGGTGTACGACCGCCTTATATTTCTGAGGGCATATGGAGTCGTTGGCAGAAGTACTGAACATCACCTGAGACAATGCTCATATCAGGGCGTAACTCGACCAACAGACGTGGAGGCTCAGGGGGAGACAGTCTTCCCGTTCATACGGGAGGATCAATTACCCACTACGAGCATGTAGAGAGACTTGTAAGTATCTAAATATTACACTTATATTCTAATTTTTTATTTTGTTATTTTTCAATTTAAATTAATTTGTGAATGTTGTGATGATGCATATGATCATGATATAAATGTTTGGTACCATATATGACTGTGGTGAGTTATTTTCTTTGTTCAACAGGGAGGAATATCATAAAAATAGAGGAAACTCTGCCGAAAATTTGATAAATTCTAGTTTAACTTAGAACATTTTATTGTTATGTAGGAAAAGTCTATGGGCATAAGGCCTACACCCCGTCAGTTGTTTTTGCATACTTACATTAAGAAGCATGGCGGTGTGACATTCGTCAACAGTCGATGTAGAGAACTAAATGTATGTAAAATTCATGGTTTAATATTCATTCTTAGTAATTATCACTTACTAATTATAATATAAACATTGCCTCCTATTAGGACCAATGTAGCGCTCTCTTACCGTAGAGCACGCACCGAGACGCCCGAAGGTCATTTCGGTACATAACCTACGATAAAGGCGCACTACGAGCAATGACTACTAAACCTCCATATGGCATCATATCAAGAATTGTATAAAGCAACAATAGAAAATCCACAATATATTTTTTCTTTTGAAACTAACTGTTTCTTCATTTCATTACTCGAATTCAACAATTTACAGAATGACTGTCAAACCTTAATACTTACATATCTATAACGCCTAATACAAAAGTACTACCAAACTGAGGAAACCATTTAA
>JAOSBM010000008.1:4395645-4405709 GCA_027568955.1 Erythroxylum tenue
TAAATGTGTGGCCATAAGTGTGCCACTTGTCAAGCTCTCAAAAATCCTTCTCAAATCATTAATTTCAAACCCAATTTTCAATAAATACCACTTGTCAATAATCCCTATAGCCATATGTCTAAAATTTAATGCTAAAGGCACTAAATTCTACTACCGGTTATCAATTGGTCTGCCACTCGGCATTTTTTCTAGTCCGAAATTTGTCTCAGAAAAATTCCTAAAATTCTCTAAAATTATAAAATTAATAATGACACTCTCCAAATAAATTTGCAAGATCAATAACCTATAGTTCACCAATGAATCACATTTTTAATTATACCGGGAATGCCATTGTATGCATGTACAGATATTTCATGTGCAACCAATTCAATTTTCACAAGTTAAATGTATCACATAATGCATGAACATGCAATTGTAATTACTAACCCTCACTGAACACTCATAATTACTAATTTACCCTTCCCGCCGGAACCGGGATGTTACAACCAAATACAACAAATAATTCGGCAACAGTCTCAGGAAGAACAAGTTGTTGATGAGAGCTAGGCATATTTTGATGTAGTGGGTGGTAGAGACAGTCGTAAAAGGATGTTCGGGCTAGGCTCATTTAGGAACACATGTTATTTGCAGTCCTCTATGTCCAGGACAACAACATTTACTACACTGCCGACAGTGCAACTTATCCATCAACTTGAGGGCACATTGCAGACCTTGATGGACGTAATAACTAAACTTCAAAATGACATGGAGCAGTTGAGGAGGGATAGAGGCTCAAACCATTCGCGCACACCAGGACAATAAGATTGTTGCAGTCATTTTGTTTGAATTTATGTACAATTTAATGTTTTTATTATCAGTTAAGAAATCTTTTCCTTTATATGATCAATTAATTTTTCTGTTTAAACAAAATCAATATATAAACAAATTAAAAAATTATGCATAGATAATTTATAGCTGTTGACATTGAAATCAAATTTGACGACGAGATTTTAAAAACAATTGACATTCAACAAGTCATTTATAGAGAGTTAAAGGTGACCTCAGCAAGCGTACAAGATCTTCGAGCTCTGGATTAAGCAATGGGGGTTGCATTTCAAGAAGGAAATCGTTATCGTCGAAAATATACTTCCGTCGCTAAATTAAGTGATATTTACCGACGATTAGCCTTAAATCGTCATATGTTTACATTTTTACTGCACATTCACCGACTGTTTATCATAAACCATCTGTATCTACACCGACAGAAACGTTTCTTTTCGTCTATAACTATACCGACGGATAAGGATATCCATCGGAAAAAAACTCGAATCATCTACCGACAGTTATTGGCAAACTGTCGGTATATGTTTACGTTTTTATTGCGCATTCACCGATAGTTTATCATAAACCGTCTGTATCTACATTGACCTAAACTAAATTTTGTCGGCACAATTTACCGATGGGCGATTTAGTGATGGAAGTATCTGTCAGTTAAAACCGTCGGGAAATTATATTACCGATGGAAAGTTAACGTTTTTCGTCGGTAATTTTCGCCGGTAAACATCCTTTTTCTTGTAGTGACAGGAAGTAAATCAACATATATAAGAAAATCAATACAATATTGAACTTCCACTTTCTAAGCTTCTTTTTTCTTTCAATATTATGCACCGAAAGTTTTATTTAATGTACATTAAAATGATAATAAATAAATCTGCTCGTTATTAAAAGAATTGCTTTCATATATAATTTTTGTGTTGTTCGTCAAACCTCAATCCCTTCGAGGGTTGATCTCAGGTCTACTAATCTCAATGACAGCAGAAGGGACAATACCTTGGCTAATTACTTGACTTTGTTCATCGTTCTGATTAGATGGGTACAGATCATGGGTTCGCGCAAAAGTTGGTGATCTGTTGAGAAAGTTGGAGTAAGTTGGAGAACCAAGACTGTTGTGGTTATTATGAGAGCTGAAATAAGCAGACGATGTGCTGGGACTGGGAGATGGGTGAGAGCTGTTCGATGGTGAAACTTCGTTCTTCTTCTTCTTCCTTTTCACTTCGGCATGCCATTTCTTTAATATGCTTGCTGTTTGCTCTTCCAACACTGCACTCTTGTATTGTGAACCCATCTGTAATTTGTTAGGAATTCAATTATTTCATCTTCGTATTTGAGCTACATATGTATATCAGCTACGAATATGACCAAGCTTGTGCATGCATATGTGTATATATACTTGGATAATGTACCTGAGTTACTAGAGCGTAAAGAGGAAGAGTAATGTAGCTGCACAGGACTTGGATTGTCACCCTGTAGATATAAATTATCAGATACCTCAGACCAGTGATTGATAAAAGAAGTTAAATCATTTTTTTATAAACTTATTACAGGCTTGCAGTCAATTTTGTGTATTCTAATGGAGTTATGAAATTTTAATCTATCTTACTTATCACATTTTAATAGTCCTGTATCTCTATTTATAATATTTGGAAAAGATATGAGTACCGATTTATATAATTCAAGAAAATATATAATCTTAGTAAAGTTGAAGGATATGGGTTTCATTATTATATTTAAATGGTTGCAAGAAGAAAGGCGCTTACGCTAGGGCAACCCTAATCGCAATAATCCCTGGCTTTTCATGGTAGCAGGACTTGATCCCAAATTGAAGCTGCATCATTCAGAGATAATCAACATTAACTTTTCACTCGCTAGCTGTAAATGTTAAAGTCCAAATAAGTGCACTTAAATATTAAAGTGGTAACAGAAGCCATACCGTGATCCAGACGAAGAATGCCATCTCGAATGAGTTCTATGTACAAAAGATAAAAATAAAAAAAAGAACTCATTACCGACGCAATTGTATGAATTAGAATGAAAATGATCGACTAATTAGCGAGAAATATAGATTATTACCACAAACAAGGTGTAATGGATCAGTGTGAGAACAAATTTGGGGCGACTAAGCCAAAAGAGATTGTCATTTGGTTGAACTAAAGGTGCCCCTTTTATTACTGCGCTCTGGTCTTTAAGTCCAAAAGCCATTTCAGCCAGGATCATTTCCAGTTTGGCCCCAAGAAGAAGCACTATCTGCAATCCCAACAAATAAATTGTAATTTATACTGACTAATTAGATTTAGAAAACATAATTATTAACTGAAGAGTTGGAATCTTGAGTTACTACTTACAACCAGTGGAAGAAAAGACACCCATAGATACACATTCCAACCTGCGGTTCAACGTTTCCACAGTCCATTCAAACAGTATTGGAACTGTATAGTTATGCATGATTGAGAAAGAAAAAGAGCTGTGAAACTTAATTACTACTGACCATGCACATCCAGAAGCTCGAAGACGACCACAAATAGCCACATGAAAGGACTGGGAAAAGATTGATTAATTAATTAAACAATAACCATAATAGTTCTAAGGTTAATCTGCCTTAATTATTGAAGCAGTATAAATTGGTTTGAGTAGATACCTGATACCCACGACAGCTTTGAAGTCGTCATCCAGGGATCGTTGAATGTATTTCTGGAAATTGAAGGAATTGTTACTCGACAAGTGGGCCTGAAAGATATAATGTCCAGTCAATATTCTCAAGTTATGACTTGCAATATCTTATATATTAATAATAAATTAAGAAATGCTCACCGCTATGAAGCCATGTCGTAAAGTGAGGTAGTCCACTTTTGCCACAGAATGAAAGAATTGCCTGAAGAAACATTTCTGAACCAAATACTTCATTCAGCTCTGATTTATCAAGTATCAACTGCTTGGAGAATTTATGAAGAGATTACACTTACAATCCACAATAAGAACCGTGTGGTCGTAAAAAAGCTCATATGTCGACGTGCAAATGTTGTTTGTCTTGTATATCTGAACCTGTTGGGATCTGCAAATTAAGAATGAATGATGAACTATAAGAGAGCCCTTTGATTCAACTGGGTATCTAAAAAGTGTCAAATTAATCAGTTTTCTAAAAATTGCCAACTTCCCTTATTCTATTTTTACGAAATTGGTTTGTTGGTTTTTTTTTTTAATTTATAAAGAAAGCGAGTAGTGCAAGTGTATTTATTGGTACCATTTGCAGCAAGATACTCCACTGTCTGTGTTTCACACTCCCAGGCTTCCCAACGCTTCATCTACTCAAATAATGAAATATAATAGAGAAGAAAATAAATCAATTATCATGTGTTAAAAGTTAAAACCAAAATCAAAATTCTGTATTGTTTTTCAGCATTTTCTAGAATATTAGTCAACGAAAATCTTGTGGCGGATATTTAACTGGACCACATCTTTTTTTTTTTAGTTTTTTTGTTAAAACTGGACCACATCTTCAAGTTTAGGTGTTTTAACATTTTCTCTGCTTTCTGTGGAAAAAGATTACAGGTAATAGAACCTCGACAACTGAACCATACAGGCTAGTGACTGGAACGAGTACCGCATACTTTATTAGACTAAGTCAAAGCCCAGTGTTCAATCAAATATGACCAGTAGTTTATTAGACTCCACAAGCCTTGTACCTTTCAGTGACTCCGCCTCTTCTGGAGTGCTGTAAAGTCAATCGTTATGGAATTCAAAAGATTACAAGTCAACTCGTCCATGTGAGCCGGTGCTTTAGTTGAGAATTCTTTTTACATTATGCAAGATTTGAGAAGTTTAACAACATTAGTGTTATTCTTTGTTAAAAAATATCAAGGTAATTACCATCACATATTTTAAGTGACTCCATAATATACCAGAAATTCTTTACACTTTAAGCTAGCTCAACTGCTCAACATAGAATCACAAACATGTTCAATATTGTTTAAGTTAGCCATACATATTATAATAATTCTCTAATGCAAGATTAAGGTATTTTACTTTTATCTTGTTCCGCTGGTTAAGTTAACACGTGATGGTTGGTTAAAATGAAAGAGAGCTTTCAATTGTATAAACATTGTGGATCTATACTATCAAATTATGTAATCCTTGAACTAGTCAGTTGTCCCATGTTTAGCTACACAAGTCTCTACCTTGTTTCTATTACTTGATTACTAAGAATAAAGGGAAAACGTGGTAATTAGATTAAGATTTATCATAGACAGAAGGTCAGACATTAGTACCTTTAATCTTCCCAAGGCCATTGTAATAACACTGTAGACAATTTGCGTCACTGCCAAAACAAATATGAATATGCTCAGCTGATTGATCCCATCTTGTGAAATTATAGATGCCTTGCCCTGTTTCAGGGAAAAAAAAGGAAAAAGTCATTAATTACACATTAAAATGGTGCACGTTTAACAAGAAAATTTTGAGAAAAGCTTTAAAAGAATATGCACAAGTACCTTAGCACCACAATAATCTGACGACGACTCAACTGCCAAAATTCTTTCCTGTATCATTGTTTTGGCAACTGTGGTTGCCTTCCGGTGGCACGGGAGCATAGTGTTCGCCACCTTGTGGGATACGCAGATTTTGATAATATACTTTCCGGTCACGGTGAGAATAAGAGACATGAACCCCAATACCATAAGTACTGCCACCAATTAACATTAGCTATTATCAACAAATTGTAAGATTAAGAAGGCCAATCTGAACGAACAACTAGAGTAGGAAGTTCTGATCATTACAAAATATAGCACAAACTCACCTGACTTGAGCTTCTCTACAGCCTCAAATAAGGAATTCTTTCTACGCTTCTTGAGCCACTGCAGTAAAAGTAACCAAGCCCCATATCACAGAAACTGTTAATAATAGATGAAGACTTGGAGAGCTCATTAAAGCACTGACCCTTGAACGTATATGTATAATATGAACTATGACCAACACATACTTGGCCAACAAGGTGGATCAAGTGCTCGATAAGAATGGAGATGGAGATGAAAACGAAGCAGACGGTTGCGAGAGCCCAAGTGGGTGTTTCTTGCAGAGATCGAATAGGTGTACCTCCAGGAGCTCCACCGCCTGCCATGTTAAACTAGTCGGGAATGCTTCTTCTTGGCTACAAATTGAAAATCATGGTAGATATAGAAGATAAATATATGTGAATATGCGAGGAATTACTGAACCATAAGGTATGTCTATTGAATTTAAAAAGGGGCAAGGACTTCTTCGCATCAGAATATTTAAGGGAAACAAGACTTTTAGCCAACCTAGTCTTCTTCCTGTGGTACTGGGGAGGGCTTTAACTCCATACTTTGACTAAGTTCACTAACATTTAATGTCTCGATGTCTTGTATACCAACGTTGGCCATAATTAATTATACAGAGCGACCGTGCATACTTGTTTGGTAAACCTCGCCTCCACGCAAGCCTTCATTTAATTGCTTATCTTTGATCTTGAATTTTTCTTGAAAATGTCCAAGAAAGGTCTAATTTCATCCTCATACCGAGAGTATTGTTTTTACAAGAATACGTCATATTATTCCTATGAAATTTGAATTTAATGGGTCCACTTAGGAATGGCAGTGGGTTGTCAACCCAATTAATATCTACAAAACTCGACCCTAAAAAATAGACATAAAAGTTAAAAAAAAATAGATTTTAAATGAATGCTGAAAAATGGATGTAGATATAGGTGTAGTGATAGTCGGAATCAATTGATACTATACCCTACCCATTTTTTATTAACTCTATCTTTCCTTTTTTTGAATATTTATAGTTAAATATAATAAAATATTAATATTTTCTTAAAAAAAACAACTTTAAAATCCTTACTTTACTCCTCAGTCCTCACCTTTTTCTTCATATTTTATTTTCTTATAGGATGATAATAATGCAAATGATATGGAGATGGAGTTTTGAATGTTATGGAGTTCACACAAAGACAATTTGAAGCTTTGGATATTTCTGTCTTTGTTCCAGTTCTTGATTGTGAAAAATATATGTTGTCGTTGCACTAGACATTATATTTTTTATTATTTCAATTTTATAATTTTTTAAGACATACAAATCAAAATCTTGACTTATTATTATTAAAGTAATTTTGATTTGAAGCGTTCACAAAAATATGCTATTTATATTTTGTATTTAGAAGTTATATTTTTATGTACTATACAACTCGATGGATATCTAAAAATTCGAACAATCCAATAGATTTAGATATGAGAAGTAAATCGTAAAAACCGATGGATTTTAAATAGATAATGGATTGAGTCATAAAAATTAGATATAGATATGGATAGAGTAATATCCGAATCGAACCTTACCCATTGTCATCCCTAATTCCACTTATAACCCTAGGAGAAATTGCAGTTTGAAAATGCCCATAGGGTGTCAACATCAATGAAAAAATATCAATGCATGGTATGTATAAAATGTTCTACTTATGTTAATGAGAATAGATTAAAGATTTAGAAATTTGAGTTTTCTATTTCATGATTGGAGGGGGAAAAATGGGGGGCTTTGTAGTATCTAGGTTGTCTAGCTTTGATCAGGTGGCAACCAATGGACACTCCTATGATTGTGTGTGACACTTATCAAATGATGGTTTCAGTCAACAAACACACACACACCTCGAACCTAAAATTATCATGCATACGAACTGGACGTTAATCAAGTTTGAGAATGAGTGACGGATTGGAGAAACGAGCTCTTGAATTGGATTGGGAGCATTGTAGCCTGTTTTGGACACACACGCGCACACACACATATATATATATTGGAGATTCGAGGAAATCTCGTAGGCGGGTCAAGCGGACATACCTCTTTGAAGGCTCAACTGGCGCACCACCTCACAGGCGGGCAAAGCAGGTGCATCTCATCATCGAGGGCCCAACTAGTTCTCCACCTATAGGTAAAACCCTAAATATCCCAGGCTCTTACAAAAGGAGGAATATATATATATATATATATATATATATATATATACATATATGACGAACGAATGGACGCCGGAAATTATATACAACACAAAATTTTCTTTTTGAGATATGTACGAAGAATAATATACTTTGAATTTAAGTAATAACTCATAAATTAACTGTTTTGATAAATTATTTAATAAATTATCAATTTAAATGATATTTATCAATTTGAATATATCTCTATTTCTAATTGATTGCTTTTTAAAATTAAGATCAATTTTAATTTTTATCTAGATATCTCAATCACTTAACTTTTCAAATTAGAAAGTTCCTAGAGAAACTTTTTAAATTAGAAAGTTCCTAGAGAACTAATTTTATCACTTTGAATCTTGAGGCAAATCTAGCTGTCAAGCATCAGTTGAAGTAAATCTCGTGCAGGACTCATTCTAAAATGACGATTACTTGGTCAAAAGTTGCACTCTGAATCTCTGATTTACATTAATTTCTTTATCAATACATTTCTTTTATAAAGGAAAAAAAAAGGAAAAGGGTCAACAAATAAATTGAAAATTCTTTCAAAAAAAAAACAAATAAATTGAAAATGTATTGGAACTTAGCTCTTCTGGGAAATGTTGGATCTGGGGACGTGCCCTTCCAAATTCCTTTAGACCATACCAACACAGCAAACCTTTTAATAAGTTTTAGTTGAATGTAAGCCTTCTGATATCACAGAAAAATAAACTTAAATAAGAGTTTATCTAAATAAAGTTATATATCCAAATTAAGATTGACGCAGTCAACTCAAGCAAACCAGACACCACTTTTGTCATTACATATGATTAACCATATCTTATGTTTGTTTTGCAATGCTTCATTGCTGCTCAAATTGGAGAACCTTTTCATAGACATTGTCTTCGTTGCTCGGACACATACAAATTTCGCTTTTTAGAGAAAAGTAGTAGAATTTTAACGAAAACCTCGTGAAGGCTGTACAGGTATGGAGACTTTATTTTCATGATTGGCGGAAAACAAAAAATAATAAACTATGAAGTTTAATTGATTTAATCATAAATATAATTATTTAACTAACCAACTATATATACCCATCAACTTCTCTCTTTCAGCCTGTCATAACCATACTTATTTTACTTTACAACAAAATCGGAATCATCACAAAAATCGAGAAGAAAAATCAGAAAAAAATCAAATAAGAGAAAATGTACATCACCGATATGTTGGGGGGAAGTAGGCGAGAGAAAAACGAAGGGCCCATATCTAACCAAGATCACATTAGGGAAGATTCTATTGATCAAGTAGAGACTAGAGATAGCATTTAGTAAACAAAAGAGTTGTGTGAACCTGAAACGTAAGGACAAGAAATTTCAAGTCAGAGACTGTGTTTATAAGGAATCTTCGATGAAGGGAAGGGTGATGAAGTTTGGAATGAATGGGAAACTGTGCTCAAGATATATTGGACCTTAAGAGATAATGGAGAGGGTTAGAAATGTGTCATATATTACAAGTCCACCCATAACTTCTACATTTCTATGCTTCGCAAGTACATTTATGATCCCTCTCATGTACTTCAGTCGCAAAATGTAGAGATGAACTAGAATCTAACCAACGAAAAGGAGCCAATAACTGTTCTGGATTCTCAAGTATGTCAATTACAATCAAAGTAGATTCATATGGTTAAGGAGAGGTAAAGGAATGACAATGATGAGGACATGGACGGAGACATGTGGGCCCAGTGGTGCACTGACCCCAAGTTTTTACAAAATTAAATAATTTTTTTTATTTTTAATATATATAATATAATATAATATACTATAATATAATATATCAAAACCTTATAATATAATCGAAGAGCAATGTTGTCGCCATCTATAAGAGTTACAACTGTTATATATGGAATTATTATCTTTGTAATTCTTTGTAATTATATCTTTGTAATATATATAATATATTAAAACCCTATCATAGGGTTGCTCTTCTCGAAGATCTTAATAGAAGTCGTTGTCGTCAGTTCCTATTTGCTCTTCAGTGGATTATAGACAATCAGCTCTTGGATGATTCATAGAGTGACAACTGACAATTGAAAAAGGTAAGACAAATACAAAAGTGATAATGCGGACAACAGATTGATTAGTTTTTAATGGAACAAAATTGCATTTTGTTGTTAAATATAAAAGCGATTATGCGGATTGATTAATGATTAATAGAAAAAAATGAATTTTATAGAATTCGTAAATATTGGTTCTAACTATTTTTTTTTATTTTGCAGTTATGGAAAAATATTTT
>JAOSBM010000008.1:4409724-4420611 GCA_027568955.1 Erythroxylum tenue
TCTCCTATAGATCCAGGCTGGCGAGCCTCTCCTCCATCCCCTAAAGAGGTATTGGATGATATATGAGTTGGCGCAGGGGATGGTGTTGCATGAGGAGCAGGGGGTGATGACTCATCTGAAACTGGAGGATGTGTAGGAGGAGGAGGTGAGTCAGTCTGAGGAGCAGATTGTGATGATCCACCTTGACACACCTGTCCGTCGAACATCCCTCTAAACCTCGACCGCATAACCTCACGCGCTCTCTTTGGTCTCATATTGTAACCTGAAATGCAATGTTGAACGAATTCTGTACAAATATAACAATTGTGAAGCAAATCCCATACACAATATACTTATATATAAGCCTCTGGCCTTGCAATTCAACAAACAAGTTAAGAACAACAACTATCCTTCAACAAATATATAGTTATGATGTTGGATTCCATGTCACATGGGAGTCGGTAAAAGTAAATGAGTCAACGATGTCTGGATTTCCTAGAAGGCTCATGGCATGTTCAAACGAAGCTTTGGAAACAGTCAGACATTTTCCACCAGGTGAAGGTCGTGCAACGCCTTCTTTCAACAACGTGTTTGCGATAGCCATACTTGCAGAGGAAACAGTTAATGTTTCGCCGCTCTTGGTGTGGAAGACGAATTGACCAGATGAACCACTAGAATGGCGAACATTTTCAGCGAAAACTGTCAACAACAATTATTAACATTTAGACTCCGTGCTATTACAAAACCGTTAAACACGACGAAAACTGGAGATGAATGCATAAGTGATAGTCCTGACTCTGTATGAGGAATTGACGAATGTTCCACAGTAACCGATTTGCCTAACTGATTACATGTCGTTGTGTCATCGCTCTGGCCTTTAGTGGCACACATTTCTTCGTTGAGAGTACAGGAAGCTTAGAGCAACATCAAGCATAGACCATAAAATTATTATTATGTGTAATAACTTCAACTACGGAAATGAGATGCATAGAATAAGGACACAGACGTAATAATCATACTAAACACCTTGTTGTAGAAGATCGATCATGGATAGTAAATAGAAATTATGTAACAAACCAGTTCATAAGCTAATCTGACTTACCATCGATTTCGTGTTATGACGATACTTTGTGTGCATGGTGCAATCATCAATCAATTCAACATTCTTGTTTGGTGAAGAGTATATTTGTGAAATTATAATTACCTAAGGCCTTGATTATTGCATTTGATTATGATTATAAGTTTAAAAAAACTATGTCACAACTAAATATAGAACAAGCACACTCTTACACGCAATTTGTATTAGAATAATTAGAATATAATAATTTTAACCCCTAAACTATACTTGTGTTCTCAAAACAGGCGGAATGGCAAAAACATTATATAAATTTCATGAATATGCTTTCGTTCCATTAAAATCTTTCTAATTTTATATCGCATAACAAAGATTGCCTATTCATTGGATTTTACGTTGATGATGACCAATACTTGACATTAGAAGAAACTGCTTTTAATTCAACAAGGGAATTGACAACCCATAAGATAATTTATAAATAAAACACCAGAGAGTATTCGGTACTATGCACTAAATAATTGACAACACATTTTTTTTCAATAATTCATGTTTATAGTAAATGCAAGTGCAAGTTTAGCAAAAGCCAGCTGCTAAAACATGAAAAAATCAGTCGACAAACATTTAAAAATTGAAGGACCCATGGCTTACCTTCGACACCACCAGAGGAGAGACGACCTTGCCTAGTTCTCGTCGGAGAAGACGGGGCTTGTGGTCGCCGGAGACGCAGCAGGTGGTCGGAGGCCAACGGAGGTGGAGAATCGCCGGAGGAGAGGAGAGAAAGAGAAGAGGAGAGTCGGGCGCACGAGGAGAGAGGAGGGGAGGGCTGACGGCGATTTATCTTAATTTTGGCGACGGAATAAAACCGTCGGTAGTATAACAAACTTCCGTCGTGGCATTAAGATTCTGAACCTAATTTAACGACGATGCTTTACACTTTACCGACAGAATCATTCCGTCGGCGAAAAATATTTCCCCGACAAGTTTACCAACCGATTTTTAATTCCGTCCCTATTTACAGACGGAATTATATGCATCGGCATATTTCCGTCGCTACAATTTTCCGCGAAACTTTCCCGCCAACTTTAGCAATGGTTATTATTATCGTTGTAATTTTCATGCCATAGACCGACGGAATTTGTAATACCGTCGCCATTCACATACGATTGCTATTCCGTCGGTATAATTCCGTTGCTAATTGACAACTTTCTTGTAGTGAGTGAGTTATAGTTGTACCTTGGTTTTGAAAGTAGACTTAATAAATTGTAATTACTATTTATGAGTAATTAGAATTTATTATGTTATATTTTATATTATATTTAAAATAAATAGTAAATTTAAAAATAAAAAGAAAATATAATATTTAATTATTTTGAGATGCTAAGAAGATTAGTACTTGCTAATAAAAATAGATTTTATATCGTTTTAATACGGGTTGAACCTTGAAATCTTAAACCTTTCTTTTGTGGTTGCGGAATTTTGTCTTAGGACTAGGTATAGTCGACGATATAGCTAGGCTGCTAAGAAATTATTGTGATAATTTTGCAATTATCTTCTTCTCTAAAAGTGACAAGTATTTTAAGGGTGTTAAACACATGAATTTGAAATACTTATTAGTCAAAGAAGAAATGCAAAAGCATAAAGTGTCAGTTGAGCATATTTGAACTGATCAAATAGTAGCGGACTCGTTAACTAAAAGACTAATGAATAAAACATTTACTGATTATGTTGAAAGGATGGGCATTATAAATAAGTCCTTATTAGCATGAGATCATTTTATGTATGCACATATGTTTAAACATTTGCTATTATTGTTTTGACACTTATGAATTAAATAAATGTTACGTTTTTGCTTATTTGTTAGTTGTCACATTATGTTGTGCACACACATTTTTTATTGGGATGACAAATTATTTTTTGAGAAAACATTAAAGTTGAGAATTACAGTGTTTCTCAATTACATTTATTTTGAGTTGAAATGATTGTGTGATACATAGAAAGAATCATGTCGTTAGACGACTTGTGACCGTCATGATTCCATTATATCAATTCATTCAAGTTTGATGGCTTGATAGATTCAATATATAATGCACACTTGTATTGTTGGATCATCAATTTGTAATATGAGTCAAGTGAGAGATTGTTATATTAATTTAGTAATTATAAGTGTGACCTATATTACTTTATTTAATTCTAATATGAAGTGGGTCTAAAATAATAGTTATTAGACTTGTAAAGGAAATTAGAATCATAAGAGTTAAGTAATAAAACCCTTTCTTCGTCCTTTAGTCAAGTATCATTAACAAATATTAAACTACATTAGGGTCTTGCACTATTGAAAAGAAAGAAGAAAAAGCGAGAGTGGATAAATTTTTATTAATTAATTCTAATGATTATAATTTTCTTTACATGCCCAATAATTATTATTTTGAGCCTACTTTATATTATAATCAAATAAAGTAATATACTCTGCAGTTATAATTATTAAATTAATCTGACAAGATACTGCAAAGATTGTGTGGACACTTGGAAAGTGATGGCTTCAGGCAACTAAGAACATTTCAATCCTAAAATTACCACGTATACAATCTGAACGTTAACCAGGCTTTTTAAGAATGAAATGGAATTGGATTCAGTACTATTGTGGCCGCCGTGTCGACTTAACCTTTCAGTAAACTTGCTTAAACAACCAGTGAATTTGAAGAAGAAATAACCTTCTTCTGAAAAAATATTTAAGAATGACGAGCACAAATGAAAATATTTGAGCTGTACTGTAAAGTACATTTAAATTTCCAAATTTTATTTTCTACAAATGAATCATGAAATTATAAATTTTATTAAAATATACCTTCCATTGCTTTAATTTAATAAACACTCTAGATACAGAAGATTGTTTAAATTATAAAATGTAGATTTTTACTTAATAAAAATAAAAATTTGAAGAATTAAAAATACTTTTTAATAAAAGTTAAATAACCTAATTGGTTCTTTAAATATTGCATTTAAGTATTAATGCCAAACAAGTAAATGCTCCAGAACGAGTTATCATAGACATGAAAAGCGTCTTGAAGCTGCGAAACCCTCTCCTCCTAACTGGGTTTAAGAGAAAGTACGGGACTGGGGGCTTCGTAGCTTGTCTTAAATGTACATACAAATTCAAAGAACGGTCGGTCTTGGGGAGACCAGATCAACCTTTTGGTAGATTAGTTAAGCGGATTCAACGCAAAAAATTTTGGATTGATTGATTTTTTTATTTAATTTATTTTAATAATTTTATTGTTAAAAATTGAACAGATTATTAATTAATCAGTTAATTTTATAAATTATTTAATTTTTATAAAATAAAATTAATTAATTAATTTTAATTTAACAAATTTTATTTCAATTAAACTTTAAAATTTTCAATAAATAAGTACAATCTTCTTCATTCAAATTTTAACTAATTTTATTATGCTCTAGTTGAACTTTTTAGAATTTAAATATCTTATATTATCGGTATAACGTCCAATTTTAAAATATTGATTTTATGTAAAAGACAAAATCTCGTGCTTTTGAATTTGCATGGTTGTTCATAATTTGAAGATTACTTGGTCAAAAGTTGCACTATTTAATTATTTGCATTCAATTCTTTCAGAAAGGGAAAAGGAAAAGAAATGGGTCAACAAATAAATACAAAATGTGTTCAAACTGCTCTTCTGGGATCTGTTGGAACTGGGGACATTCCTTTCCAATTTTGAATAACACGTCTTTTGTCGTGGCCGTTTATTATTATCATGTACAGATATTAATATTAATTATATAAGTATCAAAAGCTTACTTGTGATCATATACAGATATTAATATTAATTCTCCTACCAAAGTCTATTTAAAAATTTATCGTATCTCCAAAATTTAGGTCAGTACGAAGAATCTTGAGACCAGGCTTCTCGTGCTGACTCTTCAACAGTTGTTATATAATCGACACTCAGTGACTCACTTATTTTGAACTCTTTTGACTTAAAAGGTAGAACGCCCATTTTAGGCGCTCCATATTTCGGCTCGATATTGTGTGAGGGAGGTAAATCACGGTCTGATCTTAGCTAACTTTTCGGAAAGGAGACTCAGTGTTTGTTGCGCACAAAGAGTCACCACATTAGATGAACTCTCACACTGTCGCTGCCGAGACTCAAACCTAAGACCTTGGACTCACTTTCCTTCCTAATGACCAACTGAGCTACCCGCGCGAGCTCAGTGACCCACTTATTTAATGTCTTGACGCGTTAGTTTGTTATATTGACCTCTATTTGTTAAATCATGTTCGAATCATTGTTTAGTCACAAAAAGGGGGAAAAGAAGGTTATAAACTTCTTAAACACGATGGAAACTGAACAAAGTCTCCATATTAATTCAGTTACCTTATATGAACGGTGCAAAAAACTTGGTTTGTATGTGCCTAGAACAATATGGGATTAAGTTAGAGAAGCAAATGTGATAAGGTCCAATGAGTTTTAAAATTGACCATTTCTCTTCCGCTGAGTCCATCCTGCAAAATTGTCTCGTTAAATTGGGAAAAGATTAGACTAATTATATTCATAACCATTGATTTAAAAATCAGATCGGATCGACCGGTTCAACCAAATTGACCTCAAATTAACCTGATTTTCGGTTCGATTTTTATTATTAACCTCTAGGAATTAAAATCGGCTAGTTAAACAATAAATCGACCAATTTTTTTTAATAGTGAAGAATCGTAAATCCAATTCTCATTCGTTTTCACGATAGGTCATCATAGACACAAGAGGTCTTCCTTCAAAAGCTTAAGCAAGTTTTCTGAAACTAATCTCCTTTGGATGACTTTTATGAAGTGAGTAAAGAATCGTTGATCTCCCTACCAGTCTAATAACAAGAATATAACAAAGATCATTCACAGCGTACCATGAGAAATTGCAAAACCCAAAGAGGAAAGGGACAGGGAACATACAAAACACCAAGGGGAGAAGAGAACTACCTTATGATTAGTGATGAGCCTCTCAAAATTTATAGTGAATGGCAGAACAAACAAACAGCTATCGTATAACAAACAAAAACACCAAAAAAAACTATCTGTGCATTTTGAGTGTGTAACATAAAAACTCATTTTTTCTTTCTTTAAACGGAACTTGAAGCATTGGGACAATTAATAACTCGAGAGACGTATAAGAAAAAGGAGTTCTTATTTGTTGGTGTTGTATTTTTGAGGGTGTTACAGAAGTGAGTTATAGTTGTAAGATGGTTTTGAAAGTAGACTTAATAAATTGTAATTACTATTTATGAATAATTAGAATTTATTATGTTATATTGTATATTATTTTAAATTATTATATTTAAAATAAATCATAAAATTTAAAAATAAAAAGAAAATATAATATTTAATTATTTGAGATGCTAAGAATATTAGTACTTGCTGATAAAATTTGTATATAAATATTAAAGAAGTATATTTAAAAAAGAATACTAAAAATTAGTAATTAGTAATTTAGAATAGATAAAGAAATTTGTTTAAGATAATTTTAGAGTATTTTAAGAAGTGATATTTAAACTTTAATTAGTTCAATATATAATAATAAATATTTGTGTATTTTTCAATAAAATATTTTTTTACTTATATTTATAAATTTTACTTTTTGTTTATTACATACATGTTTTAAAACGCTTTAATACCGATTGAATCTTTAAATCTTAAACTTTTTTTTGACCGGTTTAATGCTCGTTCTAATTTTTAAAACATTGGTCATAACTCATATTTCGCCGCTTAGTAAAATTATAAATAAATATTGAGGTTAATGCAATAATGTCACAAAGATCTCTAGCACTCAATAATTTTCAAATATTATATATAGTTTGAATTAGTTTTAACGGTTTATGTGATTGGATAATTCTTGAGATATATTTATGTTTTGATTTTATAATCTGATTTGAAATTTTTATTAATACAATGTTTTGATATTAAATGTTATTTTAAACATTAATTAAATTCATTTGTCGTCAGCGTGTTGCCAAAATAATTTATTTGAATAATTTTAAAATAAATGCTTCCAAGAGCCTTCTTACCAAATATAGTAAATATTTCATGTCAACAGGGTTAGTTATCTGTGTTTTCATTTATTGGTCATTTACACCAATCAAGTTAGCTGATGTGCTTTCCCATTCTTCATTTTTGTACTTTTTTTTAATTTAATAAAGGGAAGGCAGAGAACAGATTACGCAACAAATCTAGGGATAAAGAGTCCCGACATATTTTTGAAGAGGAGGAGGTGGCACTCAATGAGTGTATTCACAAAAAAAGTGGTTCCTAAGTTAAAATATTTTGCATAATTCGCTAATCAATCAGCGCATCGGTTTCGCTCTCGATAGATATGGCGATAAATGACAATCTAATTTTGAGTGAACAATTCATGAATACTTTGGACTAGAAGATTGAGAGCCATAGAGCAACTCACAGAGGACAATAGAAGATGGATCACTGCGATCAAATCCACTTCAAGTTCGATTTGATGGTACTTTTATTGTCCGGGATCCGGACAGTATACAGTATGATTGAACACCAATCAAGTTAGCTGATGTACTTTCCCATTCTTCAGTTTTGTACTTTTATTGTTGGGGATCGTGACAGTATACAGTATGATTGAACACATCATAGTTAGCAGCATAAAGAGGTTTGAAATTTTTTGCCACTCACATAAAGAGGTTTGAAAATTTTTTAGTTGCGACATGTTTCAAAAGGTTCTGGTTCAGTCAGATTTTGTCCATATTGGATGCTGTTGTTTGGATCTATGATCTCAATAGTTCCGTTGTGATGAATACCTGCAAAACAAATAAGACACGCCGAGGGTTGGTTCCCAGAAGGCCCCTCCAACACTCAAGTAAGTTTTCTGGTGAAAGTGAAGGGTGGCTAAAAGCTGAGAAAATAACAGCGTATGAGTTCCTTACCTCTATTATAGCGAAACAATACCTTATATAAGGGACGACTGCTAAGTTTAGGGTTCACGTAGGTCTTTATGCATGTATAAGAGTTGTCTCCTTCGAATGGGCTTGTTGACTATTAAATTTAGACCTGAGCCTAAAATTACCGACCCAACCAGGTTCCAATTGTAAAAAGGTGCTTTTAAATTATTCACTTTGAGACTAATTTTTTCTCACACCGAATTACTATTTATTTTAGTTACGTCTGCTAACATCTTGGAAATTTATCACAATGTTTATCTTTTCATTTTCTTGCTTATTAACACAAGGTTATTCAGTCGGTTGGTCGGTTGGTCTCTATTACGTCTATCACATCCAAACAGTAAGGAGGATTGTAATTCACTTATTTTTTAAAAAATAATTAATTGAGAATAAAAATATATTTAAATTTATAGATATTAATTAAATTGATTAAATGAATTATTAAAATATGTAGTCAATGTGTGTATGTTATGATTTACTCGATATGTATGTAAATAATAATAATTATAAATTGTATAGTTGTCAAAAATTGTGTCTCCTTCCGTGTGTTTAATCACATGCTGCTCGTCTTGCATGTTTGGTAATAAACATATGCTCTATTTGATTAGGAAGGCAACAGAACCGTCAAACACAAGCAATTGAATTTTGTGGGCTTTGTCGTTTTGTTTTACACGTCTCCCCCGTAATCTTCTAATGGTCATGGTTGCTGCAGAAAGTGAAGGGATCGAACTTTGGAGAATTAAAACTACACATAATCAGGACCTATCTCTAGAACACCAAACATGACATTCTTTTCTAGAGGGTGATTTTTCAACTTGTGTTCACAAGGAACGTACTGAAATACGAATATTATGCTTCCCCTTTAATTAATTTACCGCAATTATTGTATTTTTTTAATCAGATTGTTCATAATCTTTTCACCGTTAATTCTTGGAAGTGCTAATATTCCACCTCATAACTTTGTTATTTCACTAAAAAAACTTTGGTCTTGTTTGACAAAGTTTGTTATTTCACTAAAAAAATATTTCACTAAAAAAACTTTGGTCTTGTTTGACAAACAACACATTACATTAGTTGTTAGCTAATAACTGATTCTATCAGTTGATTTAACCAGCGGATAATATCAACTGTTTATTAAAGATGTTTGATAAAATTAGCTATTTAGTATTAGCTTTTGATGCGTAAAATGACTTATGAGGGCATGATTTTTATAAAAAAATTATAAGGACGTGAATATTATATCTCTTAGTATTTCGTTGAATATTCTTACAAGAATTTAGATTTAGATATTTAATTTTACAAAAATTAAGTTTATAACTTTAATAAAAAGCATAATAATAATAATAATAATAATAATAATAATAATAATCTAACGTTAAATTCTCTATTAATATGAATTGATATAGCGAGCTACATCATATTATTATTTTTTCATATAATATGTATGAATTTGATTATTTAATAAATTAAAATATCTATAATTATAATATGATATATAGAAGTTATATACTAAAAAAATTAATTTGATGTGATTCTTTATGTTCAAAAACTTAATATTATTGTATTTTTAAATGTAAACTAATATTATAAAATTAAATAAAGATTAAAAAGTTTAATTTATTTATTTATTATATTCTTCCAAACTTCACAATATAATTGTACGAAAAAAAACCAAATTTGAAAATACACAGAGCAAAAGTAAAGAGTAAAGTAGAGGACAATGCTACCATTAAACAAACAGTTAATTTCAAAAGCTTCTCTTATGGAACTTTTAGAAATTAGCTTATTGGAGTTAAATAAGCTATCTAAAAAATCATTCAATAAACATGTTAATAAAAATTTTAAATTGTCAAAAAGTTAACTTTTAATAAAATTATTAAAAAACAACTGATAAGACCCCTTTATCGTACGGAACGCAGGGGCTCAAATATTGACCTTTCAATTAACTTCATTCATCAGACAATGAGTTTCCCATGTCCTATTTTGCTGAGAAATACCATCACAACTCGCCGCTATGACCGGAGTATGGTAGGAATTGAATCATTTAGATTGAAACGTGAGGAAATATGTCGACATTTTCGACTCTTAGTTTGAAATCTAAAGCCACCATTTCTTGTTGTTCCTTCAACACATGAATCAAATAATTCCATTGGTCGAGGTACGTGTTAGGCGCAAAGATGGTGGTTAAGACCACGAATATGTCGGAGAAAAAGAACAATTTTGTTACCAGATATCAAACTTTTCACAGTACAAAAATAATTATAAAATATATCACAACATGACTCACATGAATGTGTGAATGGCGAGGCCAAGGAATGTGATGTCAATCTAGCTATCAAGGCATGTTTGATATTTTGTTAACAGTTTCATAAATAAACAAAAAAGGGAAACAGATGAATCAATAGTTTTAATTTGCAATGACAATCTCTCTTGATCTAAAATTAAGGAAAAACTGAAATATATAGTTAGATTATGGTACGTTAGTTAACAAATCATTTATTATAGTATCTTTAATATCATTACCATCACCAATGTTTTAAAAAATAGATCAGATATCAAACCCGTAAAAAAAAGTTTAAGATTTAAAGGTTTAACCGGTATTACACCGATATGAAATCGATAAGTAGTAAATAAGAAGTAATAAACTTGGGTCATATATTTTACTTCATTTAATAAAAGAGAAAATACTAAAATAATTATGGAAACAAACATAAACCACTTAAAAGATGTGGCATATGCTTGTTAATTATAATTAATTATTTCTAATAAAAAATTTAAATACATTAAGACTAAAAATGTTGGACCCCGTTTCCGAAGCCCAACGGATTTTACTTAATTTCTTGGAATTAATCTTAATTAATCTTGATTAGCTC
>JAOSBM010000008.1:4583074-4600295 GCA_027568955.1 Erythroxylum tenue
CATAAAAAGTCACAAACGACACTTATTTTGAATAATTAAAATCCCTCTAAAACGACACTTATTTTAAATAGGAGGGAATATATAAATAATGCGTGTTTGGTATAGTATTAAACAAAGTTAATAGTTATATTAATATTTGATATTAAAAATAATAATGAAATTTTTATTCATATTTAGTTATTATATAATTTATTTTGTATATAATTAATTAAAATTTATTTTAATAAATAATTAATCCAAAATGTTTCAATAAATTTATAAAACTATTAATTTCTAAATAATTATGAATGATTTTTATGATAAAAATAAAAGTATCAATAAAATTAAATAAAATAATTATTAAAGAAATTAATGTAAAAGATAATTTTGATGATAATATTCTTCAATATCTGATAATATTTTAATAATAACTTGATAATATTCTAATAATTTTATTCTCTTAATTCCAGCTTATACCCACACCTCTTAAGAATAAAAGTCGAGGATTCTTTATAATTCATTCCAATTTTGTTATTTCCTATTTTATTTTATCTGTTAATTATTTAAAAAATTAGGAAATTGCATTACTGGCAAAACATGAAAATGACTGGAAATTGAGAAACGGAAGAAATGGGAAAATGAAAGAAGGCAGGTCCTAAAAGGAAATATTGAAAGCTTGAGGTATCATATTGCAAAACATAATCAATCCATTTTCCAGTTTTGCGACTCTTTTTTACTCTCTCTCTTTCTTTAATCGGTATTCAGTTTTTCTTCTGTTCCAAACTATCTCTGATACCCCCATCCGTTGCTCTTTTACGCTTGCCGAACTCCGGCGACATGTCGGCTCCAAAATTATTTCGCCGAATTTTCAGGTGACCCGAGCCCGAGATCCGCTACATCTCTTCTTTTTTGGGGTAATTCATCTGATTTTCATTTTCCTTTAATTCTCCTAGTGCAACTTTTAACAAAGCTGGAGAGATCCGGCGAACGAACCGGTTAGGATTCGAGTCAGTCTGTGGGTTCCTTCCATTTGGATCGTACCCTTAGTGGTTATAAATTTTTGTTTAATTAGTTTACGCATTTTTTGTTTCTGTTTAGTTATAGTGACTTTTTGTCTCGTTGCTTTGATTTTGTTTTTAATTTCTATTGGGATTTGTTTGCTTCATTGTTCAGGTGATAGTATCTGTTTGGATTGCGGGACATAATTCGGTGACTTGATGACAAAGCTAAAATTTTGTTGCATCTTGCTTGACGATTTGTGTTGTGTGTTAGGTTGAAGTTGATAACTATAAATTCGGCCATTTTACAACTTTTGTTTTTCGAATTTTCTTGGAGAATGGCTCTTGATTTGTATTTGTTGCCTCAGAGGTTGAGTCCCGACGATGAAGTTGGAGAATGCATAATTGATTCGTTGAATTAATGGAACTAATAAACAGAAGGAGATTGGTTTTGTGTAAAGATAGGAACTTGTTTTCTGGGTACTGGGAGGAAAGAAAGGAACTTTGGGATTACATTGATTCTCTTGGAATTTGTTTGCGATTGGTTTTCTTTTGGCCTTTTGTGGATATTTCTTTACTTCACTTGGGATAATAGTGGAGATTTATTGACATTACATAAGAAGAGATTGTTTTGGAATATGTATTTCATGAAGGATGAGGATGAAGTAACGAATTATTCAAGAATAAGTATTAGGGGGGAAGTAAATGATGGTCGTCTGCGATTTAGATCAAGTGATTCGCTTCTCCCTGGTCTTATTGATGATGTTGCTTTGAATTGTCTTGCTTGGGCATGTAGGTCAGACTATGCTTCATTGGCATGCATAAACAAAAGGTTCCACAGATTAATAAAAAATGGGTGTTTATATGAGTTGAGAAAGCAATTGGAGGTAGTGGAGCATTGGGTGTATTTAGTTTGCGATCCAAGGAGGGGATGGGAGGCATTCGATCCGATAAGAAAGAAATGGATGGGATTGCCAATAATACCTTGCGATGAGTGTTTCAATCATGCAGATAAGGAGTCACTGGCTGTTGGGCGTGAATTGTTGGTTTTTGGGCGTGAGCTATCTGATTTTGCTATTTGGAAGTATAGTTTGATACGTCACGCTTGGATCAAGTGTGAAGGGATGAACCGTCCCCGATGTTTGTTCGCTTCAGGTAGCTATGGTTCTGTTGCCATTGTTGCAGGGGGAACTGATAGGAATGGAAATGTTTTGAACTCAGCTGAGCTATACGACTCCACAACAGGTAAATGGGAAGTACTGCCAAATATGCATTCCCAGCGTAGAATGTGCTCTGGTTTTTTTATGGATGGCAAATTTTACGTAATTGGTGGAATGTCAAGTCCCACTGTTTCATTGGCGTGTGGGGAAGAGTATGATCTTGAGACAAGAAAGTGGAGGACTATAGAAGGTATGTACCCAAATGTTAATAAAGCCACAGAAGCTCCTCCTCTCGTTGCAGTTGTAGATAATGAGCTATATGCGGTTGAGTATTTGACTAACATGGTGAAGAAGTATGATAAGGTGAAGAACACCTGGCATGTTTTGGGTAGGCTTCCTGTGAGAACTGATTCTTCTAATGGTTGGGGCCTAGCTTTCAAGGCATGTGGAGATCAACTTCTAGTTGTGGGTGGACAAAGGGGCCCTGATGAGGAAGGTATTGTGCTTAACTCGTGGTGTCCAAAGACACCAATCAAGAATGGAACCTTAGACTGGAAGGTTCTTGGTGTGAAGGAGCATGTGGGGGTGTTTGTGTACAACTGTGCTGTCATGGGTTGTTGAGGATTCTTTAGATTGACTCGGGAGAGGACATAGGTATCTGCTATCTGACCTGGCATTTTAGGGTACCTCCATGCGTATATGTTATTAACTGTTCATCACCAGCTGAGGGTTTGGTTCTGCTTTCTTGTATTTTGTGTGTCCAATCCAACCTCCTGGTTCTACATTATTTGCTTTCAAGAGTACCAAATAGGGTTACTCTGATAAATATTCTCCTCCCCCTTTTCAGTTATGTCCTGTTCAATTTGTCTTTGTCCCATGAAATAAATTGGAAAAATCCTTGATTGTTTAACAATTTGATCTTGATTTTTTTTTGTGCTTGTATCTCCAGCAGTCTGTTCTTTTAACTTCAACCACATTCAAACGTCTTGCTTCTCCTTGCTTCTTGTAGCCTAGTTTTTCAATTTGGCTACAAACCAATCCTTTGCTTCTTTTTGTTCTTCATAATTTCCCATTATTTCATAAAATAAAAATTGTTCATATAAGAAACTTCAAATGCATAAAAAATATATATTAAAAAAAATCCTTCTCTTCTTCTAAGAATGATTTTTTTCGTCAAAAAACGAGATTGAAAATTTAAGTAGAAATTCAAATACATCCTTTAGAAAAAAAATTTCTTTACTTTTATGGAAATATAGATATAAATAAACTTTCTAGTTAATGTTAGAATTAAAAATTTTAAATTATTTTTATATTGAAAATAAAAATCAATAATTAAAAAACACAGTTGAGTTAGCACGTTAATTATAAAAATTTTGAACTGTCTAATTTTTTGATTTAATTTTTAACTTTTCGGTTCTATTTACTTTAAGAATTTTTGTTATTAAAAATTGATCAGTTTAGTAATTAATTGATTAATTTTTATTAATTAATAAGTTTTATAAATAAAAATAAATAAATTTTTATTTGATAATTTCTTTTTTCAGTCAAAATTTTACGTTCTCTTTTAATTATATTTTAAATTATTTAATTTTATATAATAATAATCTCCTTTTTAATGATAATTTTCAAGGTTTTAAAAATCGGACCGGAAAAAATTTGAAGGTCCAGTTCGGTTTCACCTAATAACCTTTATTTGCAAAAACTGACCGGTTCAAACCTTTTTCAGTCAAACTTAGAAGTTTTAATTCATCTTAATATTTTTAAAATATTCAAAATAGACTTTAACGAAGAGAAATTTTAATTGAGTTAAACTTTAAGACGTGACATTTTTTATATTTTTAAAATCTGTTGACGGACTGTACTATTTTGTATAGACCATATCATATCATATGAGTCCCATCATCAAATTTTAAATTTTAATTTATCAATTTTATTTTAGAAATCTATTAGTAGGGTTTAATTCTCTTAAATTTTATATTTATTAAAATCTATTTTGAATATTTTAAAAATATTAGGCTTAAAAGTTAAAACTAATACACGACAAACTCGATCTATCGTGTTTTTATTCACTTTTAACTTTGAAAATTTGTTTATCAAAAGTATATTATGTAGCTAAGCCTACGTCTCTTCTAGATAAAGCTATTATCGAAAATTTACTTTGAAAAATTCAAAATATTTTATTTATACGTAAATTCTGATCCTTAAAATAAATGAAAATATTTGACAAGACATATTCTCTTTTAGAAATATAATTTTAATTTTTATTATTATTTTAATATTTATATTAGACTCATATTTATTTATTATTAATTCATCATATAATAACAGACATCGGTATCTTTTTATTTCAATAAAATATTTTATTTTTACTCATTCTTATAAGTTTTACTTCTTATTTATTATATACTAATTTTACAGCGGTTCATTACCTATTAAAACTCTAAAATTTATTTTTTAAAATGTTGGACAGCTGTTGTGTCTAACTCAGGGTTGAGACAGATCTCACAGTCACATGGATGAGTCGAGAGAATATGACCTTTCTGGCTAACTCTCACAAGGTTAACGCTGTTCTAAATCACTCACTGATTGAAGACACTGACTAACTAAAGTTGGATTGAAAGTGTGTATCACTACGTAGGTAGTTTCAGATATCAGAGACTTACACTCCTCAACGCTCTCACTTGGCAGCACGGGTCTTATTGCTCTCACCTTTTAGGAAACCTACTTCACTCATATAGTCACATACTCTTACTCTTCATTTCCCATTAAAGCTTTTGATCGGTTGGATATCTGATCTGATTTTTAAAATATTAATAATTTTCTTTGTTTTTAAAACTTCCATAAAAACAAAGAGAAATGTCCTTTCCAATATAACCATATCTCTGAGGGACATTTTCAACGTGGAACTGGAAAGGAACCCCCAAACATGACAGTTCGTGACGTCGTCGTTTTGCATCGTACGTCGCCTGTAGCTTCCCGACGTCTTTTCCTGTTGGTTGTGGGTTGGCAGATTTTTGCAGACCAGAGCCAAAATCTAACTACATAACATGACAAAACACACAGAGTAAGTACATATGTACAGTATATAGAACCATCCATGACCTTGAGACGTTCTCTCAGTTAGATTATCTTTCTCTGTCACAGGTATCTTGAGGGTTGGCTGCCTCTTCCAACTTTTCATCTTCTAGGTTTCTTTTCAGTTTTGCTCGTCGCTACTGTTTCTGCTTTTATTTTGTGGTAACCTGTCTGTCTTGTTATTTTTCTTGTGTTTTCAATCGCAGAATGGGAAACGCTGGAAGCCATAGCCGTAGGAGTCATCACCACCACCACCACCAGACGGAGCCAGCTCGGCAATCGCAGCCGCATATGACCACAAATCAGTACGTATTCGCCGCGCCGTCTCACTATCCAAACGCTAATCCGTCACCAGGGCACGGGCATCACCCTCACGAATACGTGCCACCGCTCCCTCTTCCGTTCCCACAAAGTTACCATCGTTATCCTGCCGGCACTGGTGGCGCTTCTTCGTCCGCGCTCACGCCGTTCGTGGAACACCAGAAGGCTGTTACTATTAGGAACAACGTTAATATAAGGAAAGAGACTATTAGGGTCGAGGAAGACGATCAGAGTCCTGGGAATTTTCTTGTTGCCTTCACTTTCGATGCCGTTTCCCCTGGAAGGTAATTTGCAATTCTGTGTATTTGGTGATCTGAATGGTTACTTATGATTGTTGGAATTTGGGATAAAGTTTTGATTCTGTCAAGTATGATTTATGACTAGGAATTGAATTGCTACGGCCTACGAGTGCATGTAACATGTTTCTTGTTAATTTTACAATGCCAACTTTTGAGGTTACCTGTTTGGAGTCCAGTTAATAGGCTCGGTTGGGAATTAAAAACATGCTATCCAGGAAGTGAATCCATGAGCTTCTTCTTGATGCTAGGATTGTTTCCTTTAGCATGTTTAACTGTTTAGTTGTCTAATTATTTTGTCTAAATTTGAGATAAGATCAAGATACTCTGTTTCAATAGCTGCATACCCTATTTTTTTGAACTTTATTGTCATGTTTTCTTTTCTTTTTATTTTGTTTTCCTGCAACAGCATAACAGTTGTGTATTTCGCTAAAGAAGGTGGTGGTTGTAACCTGATAGCAATGAAGGAAAGTATACTTAAACCAGTCACCGTGTGTTTTGAGCCAGGTCTTGGTCAGAAGTTTAGACAGCCTTCTGGAACAGGAATTGGTTTCACAACTTTTGAGGAGGCTATGTTAACCAAGGAGCACGATGATGGTGTTTATCCTCTTGTGGTGAAAGCTGAGGCATTTCCCCCCAAGATTGACGAATCCGAAACAGGTCCAACAGTTCCAAATGGGAACTCTCAGATGACCTTTGCAGTTTTTGATAGGAAGGAGAAAGATGAATATGTGGTACATGTGATGAAACAGATACTATGGGCCAATAATATGAGGTATGAGTTGCAAGAGATCTATGGAATTGGGAACTCTGTGGATGCTGAATCTGATGGGAATGACCCTGGAAAAGAATGTGTCATCTGCATGTCAGAACCAAGAGACACTACTGTCCTACCCTGCCGACACATGGTAACTATAGACTATACTTCTGCTTCTATCTTATTTCTTTAACAAATGATCATAAATTGAGAAGAGTTCAAGTCCTTTTGCCTATGACATCGAAAGACTTAGGAACCTTTCAATTTTCTTGAGCTAAAAAATGTGGCTATGATTAATTCACTTGTGTGATTGTGTCTTAGAGTTTTTATCCAACAGGACAAATATTCCTGGACTTTTATGCTCCTCTGTTGGGCATTAAATTTCGTGGTTCAAGTGTGTAACATCTATTTCTTCTGATAATTTGGATGCACAAAAAATGATAATGGATCATGATATTGAAAGTGAGTGATTATTTTCCATAATGGATTATGGGGATCTTACTGCTGATATTCTCTGTGATATCTGTATCAACTGTTTTTTCTGATAATATGGATGCATAAAAAATGATACTGGATCATGATACTGAAAGTTATTGATTATTTGCCATAATGGATTATGGGGATCTTACTGCTGATATTCTCTGTGATCTGTAACATCTATTTTTTCTGATAATATGGATGCATAAAAAATGATACTGGATCATGATACTGAAAGTGATTGATTATTTGCCATAATGGATTATGGGGATCTTACTGCTGATATGCTCTGTGTCATCTTGGTTCCAAGGTAAGAGATTTGACTTGATGGTGGGTTGCAGTTGGCACATAAGCTTGGATGGATGGATAGCCTATACATCTCAGCTGTCTTCTTTATGCAACTCTATATATGATAGCTAAGTTGGGTTTGCAATATTATAAGCGTCATTGCGCAAGGAGTTACATCTAGATTTTTATACCTCATTGAACCAATTTTACTTTTCTGTTTTGGGATCAGACTGTGCTAACATTCTTGGTCATTCTTAGTGCCAATTTCTCATTTGATACATGTTATGTTGTGCAGTGCATGTGCAGCGGGTGTGCCAAGGTTCTGCAATTTCGAACAAACCGATGCCCCATTTGTCGGCAACCAGTTGACCGCCTCCTTGAAATTAAGGTGAATGATGGAACTGATAAGTGAATGTGATCAACTGGCATTGGATGGTATTGGTGGTTGTAAAGTCAGTTAGCTTCTTTATTCAAAAAAAAAAGTCAGTTAGCTTCTACAATATCACCGTACCAAGGAAATGTATAGCCTCACTCAAGTCGCTCTCCAATGTCATGCAGAGCGTTAAAGCATATAATATATATGCATAGAATTGTTTTTTAAAAATAAATATATTATAATGGTTTTCCGTCAAGCCTTTCGATTTTGAACTGCTATCGTAATTATGGTTGACAATTGCATTGCGTGGAGACGTGAAAGCGGGAAGGCAAACTGATTCAAGTAGAGACCAGTGGTGGTTTGTTTTAAAGAGGATGATAATTGAGAAAGCTGGAGTTACTCGTTACTTGCCGGAGATGATTGGTCACAACTCGAATTCAGACTTAAGAAAGTGGTTCCGATCCGAATTAATTTGGATAAACAATAATAAAATTTAACAACACCGTTTTGTTACTATTGCGACGAGTATGAGAGTATACTATAAAATGTGAACAAGTGAAGACAACGAGTGCAAAACGAAACAAAGCGAAAAGTGATGTCATCTCCAAGTGACCAACTCCAACTCCCTCCAACTCCAACTCCAACTGAAACCCTAAACCCCCCTCCGCAACCACCACCCCTTTCAATGAACATCCTTGACTCTTCCCATCAAGCGTCCACCGCCGACGAGGACCCCCAGGGAGAGAAGCGAAAACGAGACGACATGTCCGCACCCGAACAATCAACTAGGGACCCATCTCCCCACGCACTGTATAAAACCTCGCTCTGTTCCTACTTTAGACGGGACTCTGGTTCCTGCTCCCACGGCAGCCAGTGCAGGTATGCCCACGGTGAAGAGGAGCTCCGCCCTCGTCCCGACAACACGTGGGACCCCACCTCGGAGCGCGCCAAGAAAGCGATAAAGTTGGATAACGGTGACGCCAAAAGCGAGGATAGCAGAGAGGATGAGATTATGATGACTGATGCTTTTGTCGATGATGTTGACGGTGACGGTCCAGGTGGATGCTTGAATCCTGAGCTTAGTAAGTGCTTGGTGCATTTGCCCCGTCGCTGGACTTCGGACAATTTGAGGAACTTCCTTACAGACCAAGTACGTGGCTTTTTCGACTTTCGTGCTTAATTTACTTGCTTAGTTCTAATTTTACGTCTTTGGAGTGGTTAAGGTTTGAGGTCTTGTGTACATGTTCTATAACTGCTTTGAGATTAGTTATAAGCCGATGGGCACCCTAGATTTCTGTTAGTAATTGAAATTTCTTATACTAGCCTTTTGACTGTGTAACTAAACGAGCTTGTTCTTTTATGTTGTCAGGGAATCCATTTTAAATCTGCAAAGAAAAAGAAAGGAATGACTGTAGGTTTTGTAAGTTTTGAGAGTACTGAACGATTGGAAAGTGCAATCGAGGTATCCCCATGTCATGTTTGTGCTAAGAATGCATACATCATTTTCTGCAGAATTAATAATGATGGAGATTTTGGGTGCTTTAGGAGCTAGAAGGAAAACAAATTAATAGCAACAAAATAAAGGTTGCAGATGTCATTCCTCGATCATATGACAAGAAGATAAAATTAGCAATGGATCGTCCCCATGATGGTTCTCAAGTGATGGAATATATCCTGGATGAAGAAAATACAGGGTTCTCTCAATCTTCTGATTGTGTTCAACATGGTGATGGAAATGATGAAGGCTTGATGTCCAAGCCAAAAAGTGCCCGAGATGCAGTGACACCCTTGGCTCACAAGTCTTATGATGAACAGTTGCAACAAAAAAAGAACTCTATTGCGCAAATGCTAAAAAAACTTGTTAGATCACTTGCCTAAAATATTTTTTTCCTTACTCTCACCAAACTTAGGACTGAATTGGTGCTGAAATGTTTGGACAGACTAGAAGTGCGCGAAAAGCTTGTCCGAATGGTGTTTCTCTTCCAGAATGGATTCTTAAATCTAGGGAAATAGGTGATCTTTTTCTGCTAAAGTTCTACTTATTGCATTGATAGTTTCAGGAATGTTGTCTTTGAACTTGTAAGACTCATAGCTTCCCATATGCGACTTTTGTTTTCATCTTTCATTCTTAGGCATGCTTGAGACTCTTATCAACTCTTATGATTCTCCTTTTCTTATTTTAAATTGTGCAGGTGGTCTTCCATGTCAACTGGAAGGGATACTTCAATCCCCTCTGATAAATGGATACCGCAATAAGTGTGAATTTTCAGTCGGATATTCTCTTCAGGGAAAACCTACTGTTGGTTTTATGCTTGGAAACTTTAGGTAGTCTCTGTTCAATTTATGACTGAGTTACTTAGCATTGGAGGTTTACAATGAAAGTACTAAAAAGTATTTTCAGGGCGGGGGTGACAGCAGTAGAAGAACCTGTGGACTGCCCAAATGTTTCAAGTATTGCTTGCAAGTATGCATTGATCTTCCAGGAATTCTTGCAACATTCAAACCTGCCAATGTGGAACAGATTTAAGAATACAGGATTCTGGCGCCTATTAACGGTATGTCAAGGAAACAATCCTTGTAGTGGCGAAAGATTTTGTAGAAGCTTTATTCCTTCATTCCTGCCCTTTTTTTTGAATTCTCTCAATAGTTCCTGAAATATAATTCCTATTCCCTGATTTTGCGTTCTGTTCTGTATTATAAGGTTCGAGAAGGAAGATTACCTGGGAATGTGACAACTACTGAAAGTCCTGTGGTCAATATATCTGAGGTTATGCTTATTGTTCAGGTTGGTCTTCAATGGAGCTTTGTAGTTCCTTTGTTAATTGGATTTCAAGACAGAATAGTGAGAGAAACCAATTCCAGGACAAGTTGGTATAGTATCATCACTTGGATGGTTGCATTTATCCTGTCCTGTAATTTGGGAGAAAGTGGTTTAATATGATTATTTAAAAGTCTAACTTTATTGACAAGTTTTTTATTGAAATTACCTAGGTCTGCACTGCAGGCTTTGATGATGTACTGATAACCACCGAGTATGAGAAGTTAGCTAATGCATTTGTCACTGGAGCTGCTGCAAATTCTCCACCTTTGCCTTTGACAGCTTTGGTTCTGCAGGTACTGGTTATCTGTTTATGGTTCTGAAGTTTAAAGGTATCTTGCTTCTTGTGGTGGTGATGATTTCTCTTATACAAACATTATCAACTGAATAATGAAACGGTGGATTTTTGTAGGTGGTGCTATTATTTGTACATTTGGGTTCCTGCTTTTATTTGTTTCTTCTGTTTTGTTTTGGGATTAGGGGATTGTTCAGTTACAGAATTTAATATGTTGTGTTGAAGAGATTATACTTTTGAATGGTCAGTTAATTTGGTTGATATCTAAACTAATATGAACTGTTGACTTAGGGCTATGAATTATGCCCACAGCAGCTTCATGCTGGTTCAAACCTTCCTTCTTGAATCTGAATCTCCTTGACTGGTCCATTATTCCCTTCTAGGATCACCAAGGCATATCAAATGTTGCACCGCATGATGCTCCATTGCACACGCTCCCACTTCCTAATGCGAAAGGAGGTTCTGAAGTTGAGCAGACTAGGAAGGTAGTGGAAGCTCGAATTCATGATCATATAAACAATCTTCGATTCTCCATATCACCAACTGCCTTTTTTCAGGTAGGCGCTCAGATCTTTTTCTTGCTTTCTTTTCTTTTTTCCACCACACTGGTTGTCTTTACAACTGTTCTGTAGGTCAATACACTTGCTGCAGAGAAATTGTATTCACTTGCTGGGGATTGGGCTGGGTTGGGTCCTCATACATTGCTTTTTGACATATGCTGTGGAACTGGAACAATTGGGCTGACTTTAGCTCATCGTGTTGGCTTGGTAGTACTCATCTGCTCTCTCTATCATTTTATTGTTTTCTATGCCCCCATAGATATGACCTGGAGTGCTTACTGATACATAACCCTCAATACAATATTTGGGCGAATGTTAATTCTTTTAGCGTGTTTCAGGGTCTATAAAATCTCATAACAATATTTTAGCGTGTTTCAGGGTCTATGTTAATTCTTTCTCATTTTCTTATCATGGTTACTGTAATATCTCCAGGTTGTTGGCATTGAAATGAATGCTTCTGCAGTTTCAGATGCTAATCGGAATGCTGAAATTAATGGCATAAAGAACTGTAGATTTGTTTGTGCAAAGGTCTGTTGATTTCTTTTCCTAGACTATGTTGATTAGCGGAAGCAACATAATGTAGCACATTAAAATTAAGATACCGTTAGGGGTTCAAGGAGTTATATTGGCTGTCTTCAAATGTATGGATGGTAATGGGTCGCGTTGGTCGAGCTCGCGTTGACCCTCCCTACAGGCCACCCGAAGCCTGATCAGGCTCAAACACGCTTGAGGCACACCTAAAAAACCCATGGACTAAAACGACGTCATTTTGGGTAGGGGTTCAGGCCGTCAAGCCAGCCCAGGTCCAAGCTTGACCCAAACCTTGGTTGAGCCAGATTTGTTGACTTTGGGCCGGGGTAGTGCATTGCAGAATTGAATGCAGTTTTCGAATGATTGGTCATGAAATCTCGATTTAAATACTTGTACTTCTAAGACATCCTCCATATAGTCCAAATGATTACTCATGAAATCTTACTTATCATTGATTCTTTTGGTGGCTGTCTGCCAATCATGACCAAACAGGCAGAGGATGTGATGGCATCTTTGCTAAAGGAGTATCTAACGGTCACTGGGCAGCAAGACAAGTTAGGAAGTGGATCTGGTTCTAGTAACAATGATATTGACACCACTGAAGAGATAGATGTCTCCAGTGTCAATGTTTTAGAGGCTGATGGGAACTCAAGTCATGAGCATAAAAGCGGTGAAGGTGATTCTGGGTTTATTGATGACGGACAAGAATCTCAAAACCATATTGAGAAGAATTGCACCTCACAAAGTGGTTCTTCAGTGCGGGAGTTTAAAAATGTAGTTGCTATTGTTGACCCTCCTCGTGGTGGGCTTCATCCCATAGTGAGTTACATGCCCATGTTATTCATGATCTTCTAGTCGTTCACAAAATTGGAATGCTATATTTAACATTTTATTGGACTTTTTCATACACATTCTTCTGTAGTGGTGGCTGTAGAATGTATGAAGGATATTGATTCTATCTGGTAGCAAAAATTATTAGATTTGGAAGCTTAAGAATTTTGCAAAATTGCAGGTAATCAAAGCTCTACGGACTAACGCTCATCTTCGGCAGCTAGTGTTAGTACCGTGCTCCTCATTTATTATGATCTGAATATATTCATATTTTACAGGATTTTTAACATTATGTTTTTGGGTGTTTATGTAGTTACATTTCCTGCAATCCAGAGACCTTGGTGGCAAATGCTATTGAGCTCTGCACGCCATCTGCTGAAAAAGTTGAGAAAGGGAATAAGAAAAACAGGGGATGGAGGAACATGGGCAGTGCTGGCTTGGCACGGCATAGAGTCAAGTCCATGCCTGTTTCAGAGCCTTTCCGACCCGTAAAAGCCATGGCTGTTGATCTTTTCCCACACACCACGCACTGTGAAATGGTAATGCTCCTGGAGAGGTAGAGCATGAGCTTAACAGTAGAATGTTGCCTAGCAAAATCCAAATCAGAACTGGCAAAGATTTGCTTTGATCCACAAAACGAAATTTTGGTAGCTAGCTCTGTCTGCTATTCTTGTTCGACACTTCCAATTACAAATGATTGTTCATTATTTATCATCCGTATCATAAAGTTGAATTTAGAATTATGATTCCTGTTCTCATAATTGAATTTGCATCTCTTTTAAGTATTTAAAAGGATAATAAGGTATTGGATAGTTTTACTGAACCATTGTCATTCACTATTGTATTTCTTTATGGTTGCCTTAAGATTTAGGATTCCGTGCCCAATAATAACGTCCTAAAGTTTCTGCAACTGGAGAACAACTCAAATTCTAATATGGAATCCAGAATTTGGAAGAATCGGACGTCGAATATATGGAACTGTTCGACTGCAAAACTACTTTCTTCTCGATGTCAACTCCTGATATCAAGTTCTGTTCTCTTGGCAAAACGCGGCAGGGAATTGGAAGCAACCGAATTTAGTACGAGTTGTCCAAGAGAACTCGTATGAAAAACAAGTAATTTACACCAAAATGAAAGGTGACTTCAATGGATTAGATTTAAACAACAAGCTTCACAAGTTAGCAAATAGTATGAACACATGTCGTGAATACTTTATGTATGGCAGTACTTGGGAAGCAGTTAATTAGAATTTATGAGATCAAACGTAGGAGTCCTCTTGCAATTTGCGTTGGGTATGTGATAGACATAAAACGGTTTGCTGTCACCGACTACCTGCCTCATGGCTTACTTGATTCTCTACTTCCAGGGCCTGTAACTGTTGTATTAAGGCGAGGTTTGTAACTCTTGTTTTTTCTTCCCCCTGTGGTGGAAAATAACGCTATAAAAGAAAACATAATTGGAGTGCTGCTACACGTATGAGCAATAGACTTGTCTGAAATGTTTTTGTAGTTTAAGCTAGTGATTGAATTTTTTTCAGGCGAGTCAAGTGAGCTTTAGAAGTCCTTAAAACCCAGGATTGGATAGTATAGGTGTTTAAGTCCCTGATTGTAACTTTACTGGGGCAGTTGCTCGTGGTTTGGGAAAAGCAGTGGCCCTCACAACTGCAAATCTTACTGGCCAGCCAGTAGTGTCTGTGTCAAGGATTTTGAGAACCTATGGGAAGTTGGGAACACTGTGCTTATTTCTATGATGGAGTAGTGCTTCCATCCACTCGTGCGGGATCAGCAGCTAGACCTTACTAGGCTTGGAAAGTACAAGATTCTTAGACCTGGAAGGTAAATTTTCAAAGCAGTCACTCTGTTCTTATATTGCTGTGCACTTCATGTTTTGACTTGAACTGGATTTCTCTTTTGTGAAGTATAGTATTATATCTGATGTCCATTTGAACAATTGACTTTGTACTATTTTTGCCATGTAAATTGTTGTTTGTGGTGTAAGCTATATCTACTTGGTTATTTCTCTGATATCTAATTTTTATTTCCCCTGTATGAAGCGTCAACTCTCAGTGTACATGCCAATTTTAGTTTTGTTCTCGTTCTAAACAACTAGTTGTGTTAGTTGTGCTTGGCTTGACTTCTTTTTCAGTGCAATGGAAGAGACTACAATCATTCTTCAAAAACATTCTCTAGTCGAGGAAAGCTGATCAATTTGAAAAAGGATCTTCTGAAATGAGGTTTTGTATATGGATTATACATTTGCATGGGAAAAACTACTCTGCACACCATTTATACTTTGTTTGGCTTCAGTATAGCCTTTATTTCTCAACATTTACTTCAGTATAACCATATGTTTGGTCTTGCATAGTTTAGTATGAATGCTTCTTTGAGTTGGTAATTGATCTATAGTGAAAGCTGATTGCCCATACATGAATGCCATTTTTCATATTTTCTTGCTTTTTTCCTTGCAATACATTAAGCTACAAAGCCAAGGGACCCTAGTTAGAATGTATGCTCCATTTTCTTTGAGACCGGCATGTTCTTGTCAGCTTGTTGCATTGTGCCCGGTGCTTCCACATGTGATTAATTCAATGTTACGTTCTTTCTGCCTTAGATCGCTTGTGAAGATTTTAACTAGATGCCTGGTGGTTTGATCTCAACAGACATGAACATCCAGTGATGGAGCCAAAAATTTAAAATAGAAGTGCCCAAATAAATAGTCATGCATGCATTCGCTAAAACATCCGTAAATTTTGTCGTAGAATAAATATTATAAAACTTGTCGGTATAAAAAGCAGACGTGACGGAAGAACAAAAAGTCAAGAAAAAGATCAGACATGCCGACCTTGCCTTACCTTCTCATGTCGATCATTACTTGCCACTATACAAAGTTGTCATTGAAGGTGATTGGACTGCTGCTTCTAATTTTTTTAAGAAAGATCTCAATTCAATAACTGCCGATGTTACTGAAAAGCTTAGGACTTCTTTTCATGTCGCTATTGGTACTGGTCTGTCCTTGAAATTTGTTCAAAACCTTGTGGGGTTAATGTCTAATTACCTCCATGTGAAAGAAAAATTTTAGAATACCCCTCTTCATACAATCTTTCACAAATCAAATTGATAGTGGTGGCGCGACACAATTTAAGAGAGGGTCTTGTTTAGTTATCAAAGATTTTAATATATATATTTTTTTAAATCTGGAGGGCCCAGTACACCACTGGCTCCCAAATAACTCCGTATGTGACAGCATCACTTGTGAAGTTGATGAGGTGAAGACAAGTCAAAATTTACATGTAACTTAATTAATGAGCAAATTCCCAGCTGTAGGTTGAAACTTCAAAACATCTACTGTTCATTAACTTCACATCTACTGTAGTACTGTCAATATTGCCTCTCAAAACTTTACAATGTGAATCAGCATCCAAAAAAAAGAGAGTAGAACTTGCATGTATTTATGATTTTGAAATCATTAACCAGTGCTACAAAAGCTTCAATAACGTTGTATATAGTAGACTTTAGACATGGTCATGTAATTTAGATTTTAGTTGGTCCTTCTTGACTAATTACAGTGATGACGTAGCTTGAATTGGCGGTCCAAGTGGATGAAGTATTTGATATTGATGTCCTGATGATCCATTGCGGACTAACGTCCTATACTGCTACTAACTCCTCTCCTAGTAGTTGTGGTCATAACTTATATAACTAGCCATCTTAGATCATCCCGAGTTAGTCAATATGCAGCAGCTGTCCTCTTGACAAGATGAGTCTGGGTTTGATCCTTCAAATTCTTCAGAAGGCTGCTTGGTGCCTTGTTGAACAATTGCTGAATTCCATAATCTATTGTAAAGAATCATTTCAGTTTGACAAGCGGCTCCTTTGGTTGGTCTTTATGTTTTTTGTTTAATGTTATAGTCAAGGTAGATGGGCCTTAAAGTATATATTTTGAAGATGATGGGATGGGAGATTGGGACACGCCAAGCAGATGGGGAGAGGCAATATTGACGGTTGACTAGTGCAAGTAAACTAATGCTTATGCGATTCAACTGCTTAATATAAACTGCTATCTCACTTTTATTAAATATCTATACCATTACTCTACAAGTTATAAACTATCTACTACATAAATTAACATTTAAATTAAAGAAAAAATTCTTATTTTGTGAAAATTGAGAGAGGATTATCAATTATACGCATCCTTTTTTATATTTTATAAAAAAAATTATTTTCACGACTCGAATTTATGCCTTTTTGGTCGCAAAAGAATAACCTTGCATGTGGCTTTAATTCTCGCTTTTAAAAGAATATAATTATTTTAAATAATGTTGAATTGATGTAATTTAATTAACTAGAATTTTATTTATTAATTTTAGGTGCCAAAATTTGCTGTCCTTGGATTGGACAGAGACAAGAGGGTCTGACGGCGTTTCTAATGTAAAATGTCGGACTGTACATAGTACGTACTC
>JAOSBM010000008.1:4627670-4645326 GCA_027568955.1 Erythroxylum tenue
AATTACATAATAATATAATCAATTAAATTCACAGGGCATTATTACTGCGCATATGCGCAGAATTATTCTGCTAGTTTTGTATATAAGAGTCAGTTTTCAGACCAAGTTGAAACCTAAATGGCCTAAATCTCGCCCATGACCTGAAAATGGCATAACTTGTTCATCTTTGAGGATCAGTTCCACTGGCCTGACTCACTCTCTTCTCCTATTTTGTCTTATGCAGATTAGGTGCCCAAATAAATTCATCGGTTGGACCAAACCTCCGCCTGATTGGGTCAAGTTGAATACTGATGGAACCAACTATCTGCGTCCTCAGCCTCAACCGGGGGACCGTTACGGGATAGTGCCGGCAACTGGATTAGAGGGTTCACACATAACCTCGGATGGTGCTCATCTTTGATTGCAGAGCTCTAGGGCGTCTTTTTAGGCCTGAATCTTGCGTAGGATCTAGGATACCGCCGGATCGAGCTGGAAGTTGATTCTACAGAGGTGATCGCACTCTTATCTTCCGCCGATATTCGCTCTCGGACACCCAACCCCTTGGTCTTGGGGATTCACGAGCTGTTAGCTCGCAATTGAACTGTTACTCATCGGTATATCTTCCGAGAAGGTAACAAATGCACCAACTAGCTCGCATCTTATGCAGTGCATTTTGATTTAGGCGTCCATTTGTTAACTTCTACACCCATAAGGTACCACTTACTCCTCCTTAAGAATTTGTCCGGGTTGTGTTTCCCACGAATAATGTTATAATTTTCCTTGTTGTTTTCCTTTTTAAAAAAAATAAACTAGGCATAAGGCTCTGTCAATTAAATCGCTTCGTTGATTTCAGATCAGATCAGATTGGGCTGAACTTAGACCAAGTTATCATCTCAACTTGGGCAGAGATCATGATGTGCTCAGTAACAATAAGTTTTCTAGTGTTATGACCCATAACCTAGGAAGGACCGGAAGCTTCACAATGTTTAGATGCCTGAAAGATAACGGATAACATTAAGAAGTAATTGAATTATCCTAAAAGATTCAATAATAGCTTTATGGGTAATTATAAACTCAAACCATTGCTTACAAATTAAGCAAATGGGTTAAATATGTTTAACTAGGGTCATTGTTAAATTATGATAAAATGAGTATCAGATGTCATCAATCAGCTGCGGGAAGCTGAGAGAACCTCTTCTCTTCTCTTTATCTTCTGCCTACTGTTTTCTAGTCTTTGATAGTTACAACCATAGTTTTAAAAATCAGACCGGACCAGTCGGTTTGACCAGTTCGATTGGTGACCGATTGCCTATCCGGTCCGGCTCATCTTTAAAAATCGGTTCTCAATTGAACCAATGAGAACCGGTCAAAACCGGTCAATTGACCGGTAGGACCGGTTCGACCACTGATTTAATCATTTTTTTTTATTTTTTTATTTTTATTTTTAATATTATTAATATTATATATAATTAAATATAATTATTGCATAATTATTACATCACACCGGTTCGGTGGAACCGATCGAACTAGTCAAATCGGTGATAAGTAAAACCTTCGATTCAATGACCGGTCCAAATTTCAAAACACTGGTTACAACAGTATTTTGAAAACCGGACCGAACCGATCTGTTGGACCGGAGAATCGGTGAACCGGAGCATAAAATGGTCCGGTTTTGTGAGTGATTGAACCGTTCATTTTACGGTCGGACCGATAAAAACCGTTGAATCGGTGAAAGAAAGAACCAACCGGTCTATTTAAAATGTCTTGAATTCAATGATTTCAACTTGAATAAATATTATAATTAGTGATCTTTTTTTAATCTTTTAGATGAAATATAATTAGCCAACTTTGTTATCTTATTTTTTGTTGTGTTTGGCGAACTTTAAAAAAAAAGTGTATATTTTGAAATTTAAAGGTTTAAATTTACAATTAGATAAATAAATAATTAAATAATATGTTTAAAAATTATCTTTTATATATAATATATATAATAAAAATTTATATATTTATTAATCATCGGTTCAACCACGATTCAATTCTAGTTGAACCATTAACTTTTGAATTAATTGTTTTTCCGGTTCAACCACTGATCCGATTTTTAAAACAATAAATTACAAGACATCTGGCCTTTGCTTGTAATGTATAGAAACAAATACTTAGCAAGGTAAGAAAATGGAGATGCACAAAACTGTTTTCATCCAGAACAGTGCCACCTAGAGAGAGTGTGATTGTGACATCAATACTCAGCATATCCTTTTCACGTCTTCTCATAATGTCAGCAAAAGTTAAACCTCACCTTCCCCATAATTTAATCCAAATTGTGCATCATGAAACAGCTGCAACCTTCACCTAACTAGCCACTAGATTACAGTTTAAAAGCCGTATACCAGGGACAAGATAAGGTTGTAATAATTTATGATAAAAGAAGTAGAAAAAAATCGTGTTTACAAAGGCAAGGAGTCTATTTACCTTCCTGTCCATCATTATAAAAAACGCCTGTATTATCTCATGTCCTTCAATCAGCACCACAAGAGCCACCTCACCCAACCTGTTTTTGGCCTCACTCTTCAGATTTATTAATTAGCTCTTTGATTTGGAGGTACTGAACAGGAACTTTTTTTCAATATTATAATATTTTATTTTGTTTTATAAATTTTGGTCATTAATTTATACGGATCTTACGTATATTTATGTAAGATTCACGTAAGATTTATATAAATAAATAGTTGAGATTTATATAATAGAATAAGACGATATAAAATTGGACAAAAAATTTAAACTCAAAAATACTTAGTGTAGGTACTGTTTTCAAAAGGAGAGAGTTAGGAGAGGTGTAACGCCGTTAAGAAGAAAGTTGAGAGTTGCATGTTCGTGCAGAGAAAGATTTAGCCCCATATCGTTGGTTTGAATCCACAAAAACAATTTGAGAATGGAACAATTGGTACCGCTGCATTATAGTTGAATCGTGATGGTAGGTGCTTCCTCCCTTCGCAATGTCTTCCCGGAGGTTCGATGATATCAAAGCTACCAAGTCGTTCGAATCTAAGTCTTTGTTTGGATTCTTACTTGTACAAAAAAAAAAAGAAAGAAAATATTGAGGAGAAATGGGGAGAAGAGAATGGAAGAGAAATGTGATTTCCTTTATCTTGTTTGTTTTCTTAATTTATCAAATGAGGGAATTGAATGGAAGAAAATTTTTTAAGACCTTTATGCCCTTAATTATAGAACTTGTTTATATTTACTTGTTAGATTTAATAAGGATATAATGGTAATTTACTTATATTAGAGTTATCTTGTCTTGAATTTTCCTTCCTTTCCCACCAAATTGGTGGGAAATACAATTGGTCTAAATTTCTCCCCATTCTCTTCCTTTCCTTTTGCTTATTTTTATCCAAACAATAAAATCAAAAGAAATGCAATTCTCTTCCTTTCTATTCACTTGCTTTCCTTCCATCCCAACAAAGACTAAGAAAATGATGTGAAATAGAACAGTAATACCATTACGTCAGCATTGTACAAGCTGAACATAGCGGTAGTATAAGTATTAGAGTCCAAATCCTCTGTCTAATATTACTCTGTCTTATTCTGTCTCATGAAATCTCAACCATTCATTTTGCGGAATCCACGTGAGACCCATGTAATACTCACATAAATAAATTACTGAAATTTACTGGACACAATAAAATACCATAATATTGGACAGAGAATCTGGACTCTACTTGACCGGTACAACGTTTTCAAAGAAATATTATTATAATGCAATTGGCCACAATGATTTGATGCCTTGAACAGTTGGGTTGAATAATTAAAGAAAGGGGAGATTATCTCTTCCTCTCCTTTCAATTATCACGTCGTTCATTCCAAAGCAATTTTAATTTAGTCAAGAGAGTAAAACTAAAACAGAAAAACAAAAATCAAAGGTATTAACAAAAAGACAAGACATTACAGACAAGACATTAGGAGAGTATAATTGAAGGGAATATCCATTTTACATGTCATATGCTCCTACATCAACTGTTGTTCTCTGCATCTTTGAGAGATCATTTTGAAGCAAGGCCTTTCAAAAATAAGAAATAGCATCAAGAGTGGACCCCTTATCATCTTAGCCAAAACCTTACCCTTCTTAATGATGAAAGAGGTTTAATTTAGCTGGCCATTAACTTTAGCGGGCGAGTTTATCTTTCTTTCAAAGCAAATGATCTTATGACATGAATATTGGGTGGGACAAAAAGAAAGATCCATTTAACTAACTAGATTTCTAAGCAAACAACTCCACAATAGAAGGATATGATAATTTAAAGGAAAATGAAGAGATTAGAAGTAATAGTAAGCATAAATAACACCAGCATTAAGTACAACCAAAATAAAAAGAAAAAAGAGAAAAAGAAACTATTTTTTTTTGGGTTTTGCTTCATTTACAATTCTATGCCCTTCCAAGTGACCCTGCAATAAGGACAAACTTGCACTCATCATCCATTGATTATTCTGCTCAGGCACCATCACTTCTCCCATCATCCTCTAAGCATTGCTCCTGAAGGAACCAAGTGCTTTAATGGCTGCTGCTCTTAAAATGTACTGGTGATAGAAAGCAGCAATTGCAGCTCCAATAAAGGGTCCAACCCAGAAGATCCACTGAAATCAAAATTACATAAAAGTTTCCATCAGAAAACAGATTAGTGTGGAAATTTAAAAAGGGGACAGAAGAATGAATATTTTGTGTATAGGTGTACCTGATCATCCCAGGCTTTGTCTTTGTTGTAGATAACAGCAGCTCCAAAACTCCTTGCAGGGTTTATGCCAGTGCCAGTAATCGGGATTGTAGCAAGATGAACCATGAACACAGCAAATCCAATTGGCAGAGGTGCCAAGACCTTCATTCATTCAAGTACAAGATCAGTTGCTTATATGGTTTGGATAGATATATTGCATAATCAGTGACCAATTCATCCAAAAGTGACAAATTACTAAATTCCAAGTGGCCAAATATATTGTCGTCAGGATTTTTCACAAATTTGTCTCGATTACCACAATTTCCTCACATAAAAACTTAAATCACGAATTACTGTCCGCATCAGAAAACCTTACGGACTTCATATTTTTGAAAGGTAATTCTGCAGAAAATAATCCTCAGAAACCAAAGCATCTTTGATTTAAGTTAAAAGTTAAAACTTAAGAGAGTAAGTAATAAAATCAACAAAGAAAACCGAGGAACACTAAGCTGATTCATGCATCACATCCTTAAACTTGGAAGTTGCAGTTCAAGTATGACTAAAAATATGGTTCCTTTGACTTAGTTTAGGATTTTTTTTCTAAAAAAAATTTTGGCGAGTCACGGAGGAGGTACTCACAGGAACATGGGAGTCTCTTGCGCTTCTCTTAGGATCGGTGGCAGAGAAGACAGTATAGACGAGAACAAAAGTACCAATGATCTCAGCACCTAGGCCAGTGCCCTTGTTGTAGCCAGCAGCCAGCTCATTGGCTCCACCTCCATACCTGTTGTAATATGCCTTTTGGAAGCCTTTAACCAAACCACAACCACAGATTGCACCCAAGCACTGCGCCACCATGTACATGATCGCCCTGATGAGTGAAACCTTACGACCCAAGAAGAGACCGAAGGTCACAGCAGGGTTGATATGACCTCCTGTGTACAGTACAGCATATACATAAATATATGATATTAGTACTGATAAAAAGGATTCAGTCATATGTATTCCCACAAGCAAAAGAGTGAACTCACCTGAGATACCAGCAGTACAGTAAACAAGAATAAAGATCATGCCACCAAAGGCCCAAGCAATACCTAGAATACCAACACCGCTACAAGGGTCAGGGTTCTTGACAGGATCAGTCTGGCTCTTGTAACCAATCACAGTGAGGACCGTGATGTAGAGGAAGAGAAGTGTGGCGATGAACTCTGCAATAAGAGCCCTGTAAAAGGACCATTTGGTCAGTTCATCTATATCAATCAAAGGTGCTGGTGGCGGATCATGGTAGTCCTTGGCCGAGAATTCTCCTTCTTGAACTTCTACCTCCTTAGACATATTCGACGCTAGTGCTTCTAACACCTTTTAGCCACTCTTTCGCTTTGTACACCTGTGTCTAGAGACAAGAGAGAATGGAGGTGACGGAGAGTAGAGCAGTGGTGGGGTATTTATGGTTAAGAGGAAGAGTGAGCTTATAGATGAAATGAAAAAAGTGGGTGTTGTGTTGTAATCTTCTGTATTGCGTATAGAATAGCACAATTATGTCTCCAATGACATAATGAACATAAAAAAATTTTCTAACACGATTAAAAAAAATTAGCCGCCCAGATTAATCCAACGGTATATCTTCCATTATCACAAAGTGTTTCAGCGGTCATTATTTACACCAAACAAGAGAAGGGTAGGGTTTGGTAAGGTTCTAGTTTCTCAGCTAACGAAGCTAAGAACAGTTCCTTGAAGGACTAACCTGATCTTTCCCGATACTTGATCCCAAGTCCTGAAGGCTCTGGATAGTTCTGACTTAGAGCAAATCATAATTTACCCCTTTATTATTTTAACGGATTAAAATGTGAAGACACCTGGGCGGGTGATTATTCTACCTTTTGAGATCAAGATAAACCAAAGTTAGATAACTTCTTTATTGAAATGTTTTGCTTCCAATAAAGCCAAAAATTCAAACAATTAAAAATTTAAAAATAAAAAAGGAAATTTTATGAAAATTGCTTTTCAATATATGGAATTAATTTAATCTCTACTCCTAAAATGATTTTTTATAAGAAAGATTCCAGTAACATCATTTTCTATTATTTCTGTTTCACTACAGAACACAAAGCTACCAACAAAGACAAAAGAGAGAGCACTAACATTATCCTTCAAAAAGTAAACACAGGTTTGATTCCGCAAATCATTATTATATTTCATACAGAGTTGTCCTTGATGATTGCTAGCCAGTTGATCTTATCTGGACGTGCCTAAAAAATAAAGAAGAGACAAAGTGCAGGTCCAGCTAAACACAATACAGCAAACCTGAATTGAGAAAAAGATACCATCAGTTGCTTTTAATGGTTTGCTAATCCACATGTAGAGCTTGTTTAACTTGGGAAATTAGAATCTTTTGGGGGTTGTTATGAATTATTGAGCAACCTCACTCTACTTGAACGTTGGAAGAGTGGTGGCCAGCTAATTTTGTAGGTTACCAGGTTTCAGAGGACGTAATTAGTGTGAATTTAGAGTGTAAATTATCTGTATAATTCATACTGTAGTGAGAGCTTACTTTTGGTTGGAATGGAATTATCATGTCTCTGTCAATGTACATAAATGCATAACCTTTGATTAGTTAGCTAACTTCACCTCATAGTTCAGAGGCATTAAACTGAGAGTTGATGGATACAATACAACAAGAAGAAGCTCACTTTCATCATAGAATTAATAAAAGCCGACCCATTTTTCAGTCTATTAATTTTCGTGAAGTGCTGATGTAATGAACCGACCACATCGACCGCCACCACTTTTGCCAAACCCCGTCTTTGTCTGATTCCATGTTTTTCCAAATGATTCAGCAATCGAACTTGTCGTTCTTTTACTTATCTTCCTCTCCCAAAGTCTACGACTTGGCTTTGCTTTCGGACTTAATTTGTGACTGGAAGAGCAACCACGTGTCAGAAACTCCATCTCAGAAGCAAGCAAGTTCCATGACAAAATTAAAAATTTCACCTCTATTTCGAGGATGACGGTGCACTACAACAAAATTACATATTACCGACCCAATATTACTCATGGAAAAATTTTCGTAATAAATTAGTGACAAATTATTTTTTTTGATAAAATTATCGAAAAAATTAGTTTTTTGCAATGACCTAAACAACTGTCAATAAACATGGAAGGAAATTATCTTCGAATTTTTTTCGATGGAATAGAACAACGGAATAGTAAAGTCTGTCATAAAAATGGGTGGCAATGATTGATATGAAAAATAAACATATAAATTATTGACGGAAGAAATTACCGACTTTTCTGTCTCAATAATTTACAGAAGAAATTGTGGTTTCGTTAATAACTGTCAGTTTTAACAAAAAATCAAACGACGTCGTTTCTAAATCAGCCTAAACTTACCCGAAAATCCTTCCCCCCTCCGTTTCATTTTTTTCTTCTTTTGCTCTTCAACATCGTCGGTCTCTCTTGGTTCCAAGCATCCAACGTCTATCGTCCGTTGCTTCAATCCATTGTGCATCATCTTCAGATAACCACATTATGCCATAGTAGTTTATGGTGCTTTGCTCTCGAGTTTATTTTGTCTCAAAAAAATTTGTTGTTAAATGCTTATATATATGAATGTGGGTATTCTGCGTTTCTACCTATTGTGGTTGGTTTATATCACTAAAAGAAACAAGTTGTTTACCGACGGAACAAACCATCGGTAAACGGCTGATTTCCGTCAGTAAAATAAATTACTTACGGAAAATTAATGACGGACTAAGTTGTCGTTAAAACGACCGTAGTTAAAGTTACCAACGGATATTTTATTTGCGATTCCGTCGGTAATTTACCAACGGCTCACAATATTTTACCAAAGGATGATGTTCCATCGGTATCTTATAACGACGGAAAAAGTAATTGACATAACCGTCTATAACTTTTAGCAACGGACGACTTTCCGTCGAAAAATCGAAGGTAATGTAAAGGAAAAGTTATCATATTTACTGACGGAATATAAATACTATCGCAAAAACAAATATAATATACCGACGGATTGGTTTCCGTCGATAAACCGAGTTAATAAAATTACAAAAGTATACATATTTACCAACGGAATACATAATACCGTCGCAAAATGAATCTAATTTATTGATGGTGTTAGTATTTCCATCGATAAAACACATTGAAATTTTGACAGTATTTTATATTTCGTCGGTAATAAGAAGTAAGAAATTTTTAAAAAAAATTCCGGTTTCATGATCTTGTGATAAATGCATAATTTTAAGAGTTATCTGTGCATAATAAATTAATTTGTATATATATATAATTTGTTTAATCAGAAAATTAATTGATGATATAAAGTTAAAATTATTTTAATTGATAATTAAAACATTAGTGTACATAACTTATGTTTGTAATTGAAAACAAATGACAAGGACAAGCTAATGTCGCGGTGATAGCTGGTGCTCTAAGCTGTTAAGCCTCCCCTGTAACTGTTACATCTCTTGTCTATGATGAACCATCTGCTCTATCTCCTCTCTCTTCTTAGCCATCTGCTCCATCTGTTCATTCACGTCAGCCATCTGCTCCTCTTTCATGTGAGTTATTTGCTCCATCAATGTGTGCACTGTGGCCCGAATTTCGGTGACTTCATTATTGTGCATTGGCCGAGCAAACGCTACTATACTGGACACGGAAGAGTGCGAATAACATGTGTTCGCATATAAACCTAGCCCGAATATCCTTCCACGACGGTCCCTACCACTCATAACATCAAGATACGTCTGAGTCTTATCTACAGGTTGTTCCTCCTAAGACTGTCGCCGAATGGATTGTTGTATTTGATCCTATTAGGAAGCAATGTTTACATTAGTACGGTTGTCACATTTTACGAGAACCCTATTAAAAATCCGGCAAAATTTTTCCTATAAAATGGGCATCCCCCTTTTAAAATAAGGGTCATCCTGCATGTAAAAATACACTTTTATATCGACCAGTAACCACAACTCAAATTGGGTTTCCAAACTACATGTCTACTTTCAATTAAGTCCATTAATAGAGACATTAAAGTCGGGCTATTTTTTGAACAAATAAAAGTTCAAGAATTACATCACAATTTTAATTAACACTTGAATTAATAAGGGTTTATCAATTTAATACAAAGTTTAAAACAAAGTTAGTCTGTTATGTTTATCTCCCCTGATACATATTATTTGTTCTTAATTTCCTCATTACATTAATCTAAATAAATCTTCACAACCCCAATTGATAAGTTACATAATCCAAAATTGTACTCCATGAGTTTGATCCGCTTTAATTAGACTAAATTATCAAACTCTTTATACCTAGGAAATAGATTAAAATATTTCCTAATCTTTAATAAACTTTTAATTATGAAATCCATAACTAATAGCTCAATTAAGAAAAATTTCTAATATTCTCCCCTCTGAGTAATAATAATTATCATTAGTTTTAGAAACAAAAAAAATTTGGATCAAGAAAAGATTTAATAAGAAAACTTTATTGATGTATCTTTTAGAAAATAATTTGATCCAAAAGTAATTCATTGTCCATCATTTCGTGCACTAAGACTTTTCGTACGAAAAAATATCAAAAGAATATGCCAATGTGTAATATAGTTTTAGTATAGTTATGTATACTTAATAACCATACCAACATGAATGACAAAATCCTTGTAGAGGATTTGTGGGAATTTGTTTCCCTAGACTTATTGTATAATTTTTGCTTGTTTTCCCTCCAAAAAAAAAATGTAGTAATATATAATGATATCTTTATTATTTGATTGTGTCATGTATTATTATCGCTCTTTATTTCTCACTTTGATGCTAAATTACAAAAGAAATTTTCTCTATGAGATGAAAATCTTGTATGCTCTTATGTTTTAAGAATACCCGTTTGAACTTTGAAAATTTTTTTTGGTTCTGTCTGATTCTGATGGGGCTGGGCGCTGCTACTTGGATTCATAGGATTGATTGATCTTAGCTCAGTAATACCTGCAAAACAATAAAAGACACGCTGGGGGTTGATTTCCGGTAGGCCCCTCCGATGCTCAAGTCAGTCTTTTGATAAGGGTTTTGGTGACTGTGAATAAAAAAAAAGTAGGGTTCTAATCTCGTACCTTTCCATGATGAGGTAGCACCTTATATATCTGGAATCACTGTTAGGTTTAGGTCTTTGCGTATGCATGGGAGGTTACCACCTATGAATGGACCGCCTGGGCCTAGGCCTAGTGTGGCCGACCTAACCACTTTTATATCATGAGACATGGAAATAAGACTTAATATTAACTTTGTATATGTCCCTATGCTTGTTTTGATTTAATTACTTAAGATTCACGCATATTTTAAGAATTTGTATCTTTATGATATGCTATGAAATAATGCATAGAAAAAACAATCCTCTTTATTACCATGCAATGATGATGATCATATAATCAATAATGCAATTCAATTACATTAACTGAAAACTTATATCGGAGTAAAATTCAAAACTAGGATAGTAATAATTAATGGATTAAGTAACGTATACTTTGTCCTAATAATGTCTTATATAAGTTTTATAACAATAAAACATTTGATAAAACATTTGACTTCCTAATTAATGGTTACAACTTATGTTATTCTTATTGTTTGTACTAAGTTGCACTATTTAATTGTTATCACAATACAAAAATATGGATATAAATTTTTAATCAACTCAAAAAATTCCGCAATGACATTTATTCATCATTCAATTTGTGATGCATCTTTTATGTACGTATAAACTATAAGGATAAGATTACCATCTTTTATGTATGCTAATATATAATTTTTTGTGCCATTTAAATACCTTCAAAAAAGCTTCAATACATTATCTAATTGATGATATAAAAGATTATATTAAAATACATGACTTAGGTTAAATTACAATTTATAATGGGTCACAATTCTATTACGTAGGCTTGAATAAGATTGCCAAACGGTTCAAAAACTTATAGTATAATTAATCATATAGCATCTATTCCAAAAAGATCAACTCTTATATGCATACATTTCATCGAACACATGGTATGCAGATAATTCTCATCCCTAACTATTAACAAAATGATAACATTTTTTCATTATTTACCATCATTTCCGGTAGTTTACATAGCAAACCATCAATAACAACCAAAACCAATAGAGCCAACCCATCTCAACAACTAACTCCATAATTTCAAAAAAATTCATCCACGGGCATGACAACATCGACAACTAATGAGGTCGGAAGACAGCCATACCTTGACGAAAACGGCTGGAAAAGACCACTCCTAACGCCTAAGACGCAGCAGCTCGACGGAGGGTGGAGGGCAGACGACGACGGAGGGTAGGAGGAGAGGAAGGAGGAGAGACGGAGGGCAGGAGCCGGTGAGCTGCGTAAAACTAAACGATGACGTTTTGGTTAACTTACATAACCAAATCGACAGTTAACCAAAACGACGTCGTTTGTTTCAAAACCAAACGACTTCATTTTGGTTAACATTAAAGCATCTGTTTGGAACCAAGACGACGTCATTTGGATTTCAATCATATGACATCGTCTTTGTTCCAAAGGACGTCATTTTCGTACGTGTAGCAAAACTTCTCCCAGCACAAATAAAAGGACGTTGTTTTATTCCTAATCAAATGCGACGTCATTTTGTTATAAGTACTAACCTTTGGGAAGACGATTTTTTTACCGACGCCCAGTGTTTCCGTTGTCAAATATTTTCTTTTTCACGACAAAATTACCGACCGATAAAAGAAATCCTTCGGCAATTACCAACGGTAAAAAAATCATCGGTATATTTCCGTCGCAATTTTTGCCGTCACTATTTCCCTCCATATTTAGCGAGGGATATTCTTACCGTCGCTAAATTAGACAACTCTAGCGAGTGAAATATATTTTGTCGCTAATTTCTAACGGTTTCTTGTCCGTCGCTAGGTTTCCGTCGTTACTCCACAGTTTTCTTATAGTGTATGTTGTTTGAATGTGTTTATATTGGTGAACAATAGAAAAATGCAACAGTTTTGTTATTAATTATAGATGAATTCGGGTTGCCTATGAATCGTTTGATGAAATGTCTTTTAAGGATATTGGTGAGACTTGGTTAATACCTAGAACGAATATTAGCTCTTGGAATCTAAAGAAAATGCCTAGAGTAGTTCTTTAAGACTTGAAATGGAAAATGTACAATTATATGGAAGGTATTTTGAAGCTAGAACTAGTCATCCAAATTAGGATTAGCAATATGACTCAGAGCATAGCCTAAAGTCAATTTAAAGGAGTTAATATAGAAAAAGGCTTTCATATAATAGAATGGAATTGGACAATTATATGGAAGATGATATTTGTGAAACAATTAATTAGCATTTTTATGCATTAATATGGTAGAAGTTGAATATACTTCAATATTTGATTATGTTGGCACCATCACTTCTCCATCTTCCTCTAAGCATTGCTCCTGAAGGAACCAAGTGCTTTACTGGCTGGTGCTCCTAGAATGCACTGATGATAGAAAGCAGCAATTGCAGCTCCAATAAAGGGTCCAACCCAGAAGATCCACTGAAATCAAAATTACATAAAAGTTTCCATAAGAAAACAGATTAGTGTGGAAATTTAAAAAGGGGAGAGAAGAATGAATATTTTGTTTATAGGTGTACCTGGTCATCCCAGGCTTTGTCTTTGTTGTAGATAACAGCAGCCCCAAAACTCCTTGCAGGGTTTATGCCAGTGCTAGTAATTGGGATTGTAGCAAGATGAACCATGAAAACAGCAAATCCAATTGGCAGAGGTTTCAAGACCTTCATTCATTCAAGTCCAAGATCAGTTGCTTATATGGTTTGGATAGACATATTGCATAATCAGTGACCAATTCATCCAAAAGTCTTAAGATAGGATGATTGAAGTCAAACAGGTCAACACCGGCAAATTACTAGATTCCAAGTGGCCAAATATACTGTCGTCAGGATTTTTCACAAATTTGTCTCGATTACCACAATTTCCTCACATAAAAACTTAAATCATGAATTACTGTCCGCACCAGAAAACCTTACGGACTTCATATTTTTAAAAGGTAATTCTGCAGAAAATAGAGTCCTCAGATACCAAAGGATCTTCGATTTAAGTTATAAGTAATAAAATCAACAAAGAAAACCGAGGAACGCTAAGCATATTCACGCAACACATCCTTAAACTTGGAAGTTGCAGTTCAAGTAAAAATATGGTTCCTTTGGGATTAGGTATCCTTTGACTTAGTTTAGGATAAAAAAAAAAAAATTTGGCGAGTCACGGAGGAGGTACTCACAGGAACGTGGCAGTCTCTTGCCCTTCTCTCAGGATCGGTGGCAGAGAAGACAGTATAGACGAGAACAAAAGTACCAATGATCTCAGCACCTAAGCCAGTGCCCTTGCTGTAGCCAGCAGCCAGCTCATTGGCTCCACCTCCATACCTGTTGTAATTTGCCTTTTGGAAGCCTTTAACCAAACCACAACCACAGATTGCACCCAAGCACTGAGCCACCATGTACATGATCGCCCTGAATAGTGAAACCTTACCTCCCAAGAAGAGACCGAAGGTCACAGCAGGGTTGATATGACCTCCTGTGTACAGTACAGCGAATATATATGTATATATATATGATATTAGTACTAATAAAAAGGATTCAGTCATATGGATTCCCACATGCAAAAGAGTATAGAGTGAACTCACCTGAGATACCAGCAATACAGTAAACAAGAACAAAGATCATGCCACCAAAGGCCCAAGCAATACCTAGAATACCAACACCGCTACAAGGGTCAGCGTTCTTGACAGGATCAGTCTGACTCCTGTAACCAATCACAGTGAGGACCGTAATGTAGAGGAAGAGAAGTGTGGCTATGAACTCTGCAATAAGAGCCCTGTAAAAGGACCATTTGGTCAGTTCATCTATATTAATCAAAGGTCCTGGTGGCGGAACTTCTTCGTCCTTATCCATATTCGACGCTAGTGCTTCTAAGACCTTTTAGCCACCCTTTCGCTTTATACACTTGTGTATAGAGATAAGAGAGAACGGAGGTGATGGAGAGTAGAGCAGTGTTGGGGTATTTATGGTTATGAGGAAGAGTGAGCTTATAGATGAAATGAAAAAAGTGAGTGCTGTGTTGTAATCTTCTGTATTGCGTATAGAATAATACAATTATGTCTCCAATAACATAATGAACATAAATTTTCTAACACGATTGAAAAAAAATTAGCCGCCCAGATTAATCCAACGGCATATTTTCCATTTTCACAAAGTGTTTCAACGGTCATTATTTACACCAAACAACAAAAGGGTAGCGTTTGATATGGTTCTAGTTTCTCAGCTGACGAAGCTAAGAACATTTTTCCTGGGAAAATGACAGTTCCTTGAAGGAACAACCTGATCTTTCCCGATACTTGATCAGTTTTCTTTTCATTGGTTTGTTGGCGTCTGGAAGTTAAGAACCAAATTCTGAAGGCTCTGCAAAGTTTCATCCTCCACATCTGATGCTTTTTAAGATAAACCAAAGTTGGATGACTTCTTTATTGAAACGTTTTACTTCCAAGCAAACAATTAAAAATTTTAAAAATAAAAAGGAAATTTTATGAAAATTGCTTTTCAATAAAAGGAAAGGTATATCGAAAACTTCATTTTCTCTGATTCACTACAAGAAAAGGGGGAAATAGCGTCGGAAAATTACTGACGAAAATCCAAATATTCTGTCGGAAAGGTTGTTTATCGACAGAATTTACCCACGACAAAAGGCATCGAAGAAACGGCCGTCAGTAAATTTAGCGACGGAAATTTTATACCGTCGGTGAATATACAGACGGTTATTCTGTGTGTATTCAGTCGGAAAATTTGCCAACGGAAAATTTGCCGACAATCTTTCTGTAGGTAAAATTAATAAATTTACGGACGGATTTTTTTTTCGTCGGTAAATAACAAAAAAACTATTTTTTAAAATCCCCCTTTATGAACACGAACGACCCACTCACACATCCTACTGATTTCAAAGTGCAACATATATTGTCACAATCAATCTTAAACAACCATTCTAAGAACTTCTACTTGGTTGTAGTTCTTTCATAAAAAAACTTTCAAAGCATTATCCAAGCACAGAAAGAGATGTATGATAAGCTACTGGTCTATAGGAGGAGGAAGGACAAAAGGGGTGACCCAGGTAGTAACAAAGCTGTCAATTTGGCTCCTTAGCAGTACCTGCAGTACTTGTGTGCGTTGGTTGCAATTGTAAGGTGTGCGTTTGTTGTAGTGGTTGTTATTGCGTAGGCATAAGGTGTAAGGTTACTGCCATGTCATTTGTGTGGGGGAGGAGTCCATTACTTTAAGACATATATATATAGTTGTAATCGAGGGGAAAAGGGCATCGATAGTCACTCTCTTATTTTGAGGTCTCTGTAGAGATCATTGGAGGTTCACAGCTCCTCATAAACGATGTTGGGTTGTATCGGTGACATTTTTGTTATTAATATACCTCTATAGATCTATCATTTTCTTCTTCATTGATCCTCTATTTCTCGTATTTGGTTAAATCTACAAAGAGTCTTATCATTTTGGTATCAAAGCAGTTCCGATTCTTCTAGTTGATGCCAAAAACAATGATGGAAAATAGAATAGCATTGATGGAAAAAGAAATCGCATAAATTCCAGAGATCAATAAACAAATGAACGAGATAAAAATGGAGTGAACGTTTCATTCCTGGCGTTTGCCCAATGCATCGAATACATGTTTAAGCAGCAGTTGGGGGAGGGACATGGAGCTCAAGGTGAATCTAGCTCAGCGGCAGCCAAATCCGATAACCCCAATCCACCAGATCCTAATACCCACATGGTTCATCCACCATCTAACACATTCACGGTAGACCCAAGCACAAATCTTGAAGTTGACTCAACCCCTCAAACCAACCAACTGTGGAACAAGGATATATTATTGAGGAAGCTGGAGTTACCGGTCTTTAATTGAGTCGATCCGGATGCATGGGTTTTTCGAGCGGAGCGATATTTTACACTGAACAGGTTGACGGAGGAGGAAAAAATTGAAACTGCGGGAATCTGCTTCGAAGGGGAAGCCCATGCGTGGTTGAGGTTTGAAGAACGAACCACCACCTTCACTACCTGGTATCAGCTGAAGACGCAGCTGCTTCAGCGTTTCTTGGGACCAGCCTATGGGACCATATTGAATCGTTTGTTTGCGTTGAAACAGATTGGGTCAGTTGCTGAATTTCGGGCACAGTTTGAATTATTAGCAGCTTCGGTGGGCCAGCTGGATGAGGCCACATTATCTGCTATTTTTGTTAATGGGCTGTCGGAGCAAGTGAGGGTTGAACTCCTCTTATTGAGTCCGAAAGATTTAAAGGAAACCATGGAGGTGGCCACCCGAATTGAAACGAAGAATGGTCTACTGCTCCAAAATCACAACTCCAAAGGGCTCCCTTCATATCCAACCAAAACCGAGTTCAAAACAGTGTCTTGGACCACTTCCAAGAACTCAAATCCAAACTCACCCAATTCCCAAACCAACACCCACCCAGTTTCTAACAATCGAAGCTCAGCCTCTTCAAACTCAACCGTCCCAATTCCAAATACCCAAACCACCGCCACTAATTCCAGCTCTCCAGGGACTTGATTCAAAAGGTTGACAGCAGCTGAAGCTCAGGGTAGGAGAGAGAGGGGCTTTTGTTATCGTTGTGATGAACGATGGCATATAGGGCACAAGTGCAGGAACCGCGAACTCCATGTGATCCTGGTAAGTGAGGAATCCGATTTAGGGGACGTGCAATTACCTTCTGATGACGATGAGTTAAATGTTTTGGAGGGGGTAGAGTTATCAATTAATTCGGTGGTGGGACTTTCGGAACCACGTACACTGCGATTGAAAGGACAAGTGAGGGAGGAAATGGTCGTGGTTCTAATCGACTGTGGAGCGACTCATAACTTCATCGCTCAGGC
>JAOSBM010000008.1:4645426-4655447 GCA_027568955.1 Erythroxylum tenue
CTAGCTGCAAATCCAGTCCAACATGGTCGCAGTAAACATATAGAGATTGATGTTCATTTTATCCGAGACCTTGTTCTATCTGGTCTCATTGACGTCCGATACATTTCCTCCTCTCATCAAGTAGCTGATTGCTTAACCAAAGCATCGACACACTTTCAGTTTCTATATTTAAGGAACAAACTCGGGTTGTCTATTACACCCTCTCGTTTGAGGGGGGATGTTAGAACATAACCGATTTGCCATTGTGCACTATTCACCATTCTTTTTTGTACAAATATTCTTCTCTCTCCCCTATACTGTCAGACGTGAATATTTTCCGTTACATTGTCATGATTCGTTTGTACTGCTGTAATTATACACTTCACTATATATAATACGCAAACCTGAGCACGTCAATAGTGTCTCAGTTTCTTCATTCTCTATTGTTGTATTTTCTATCTAATCACCAGATTGTTGCACCTCTCCCAAGGCACAAAGAGAGGATCGGATCGCAGAGGTTGCAAAATAGAGCCATCGACAAAGCTCAACTTATTCTTGGAACGCAAAGGTTGCAAAATAGAGCCATCGACAAAGCTCAACTTATTCTTAGATAACAGGGCCACTTTCATAGCACGTTGCCACTAATGGTAATTCGGGCCGGTGAGGACTGCAGACATGAGAACTAGAGTAGGATTTTCATTCACATGGAGATAATAAGGACTTGATGGGTTATCCTCTAGTTTAGACATTAACCCAAAAGTAGTAGCTGTCCAGGCGTTAGGATTAGCCATCGCAGCAGAGTTCAAAGAACTTCAAGAAGTAAAGAATGTAAAGAAAACTAAGAACCGATAACGATTCTTGCAGAGACATAGCAAAGAACACAACAAAGCCGGGAAACCTCAAAACGGTTCCAGAACTAGTAAAAAAGCGGAAGAGCAAAGCTTTGATACCATGACAGAAAATTCAGAAATGTTTCGTATTATTTCATCTCAGTGAGATGTTGAAGGATTTATACAGAAAATGTATGAAGGGAACTGTAATTGAACTGTAACTGTTTAACTGATAACTAACTTAACTACCAACCTATTTATATAATTCTAATAACTTTTGCCAAACCCCGTCTTTGTCTGATTCCATGTTTTTCCAAAATGATTTAGTAATCAAACTTGTAGTGCGTTCACTTTATTTTCTCTCCCAAAGTCTACGACTTGGCTTTGCTTTCGTAATTAATTTGTGACTTGAAGAGCAACCACATGTCAGAAACTCCATCTCAGAAGCAAGCAAGTTCGAAGACAAAATTAAAATTGTCAGCTCTATTTCGAGGATGACGGTGCACTACAACAAAATTACATATTACCGATCAAATATTACTCACGGAAAAAATTTCGTGATAAATTAGTGACATAAAATGAATTTTTTTTGGTTGATAAAATTATCAAAAAAATAGTTTTTTGCGGCAACCAAAATATCTATCAATAAACGGGGAAGGAAATTATCTTCGGAAATTTTCCAATAGGAACAATAAACATCTAAATTACTGACGGAACAAATTTTCGTCGATATTAACAAAAAATCAAACGACGTCGTTTCTGGATCAGCGTAAACTTACCCGAAAACCCCCCTCTCTTGTTTCATCTTTTCTCTTCTTTTATTCTTCAACTTCATCGGTTTCTCTTGGTTCCAAGCATGCAATGTCGATATTTCGTTGCTTCAGTCCATCGTGCATCGTCTTCAGGTAACCACATACCATAGTAGTTTATGGTGCTTTGCTTTCGGGTTTATCTTGTCTCCAAAAATTTCTTTGTTAAATGCTTATATATATGAATGTGGGTTTTGTTTGATAGAATGTGGGTATTCTACGTTTTTACCTATTGTGGTTGGTTTATTTGTTGTTTGAATGTGTTTATATTGGTGAATAATAGAAAAATGCAACAGTTTTGTTATTAGTTATAGATAAATTCGGGTTGCCTATGAATCGTTTGATGGGACTTGGTTAATGCCTAGAACGAATATTAGCTCTTGGAATCTACAGAAAATGCCTAGAGTAGTTCTATAAGACTTGAAATGAAAAATGTACAATTATATGGAAGGTATTTTGACGCTAGAACTAGTCGTCGAAATTAGGATTAGCAATATGACCCGCGCTTAGCCTAAAGTCAATTTAAAGGAGTTAATATAGAAAAAGGCTTTCAAATAATAGAAAGCCTTGTGTTCCTGAGCCGTTCAATTTACATCTCTCGGTCCAGAAGTAATCACGTAGACAAAATCCTGAACTTGAATCAGAAGTCCTCCTCTTCTTCGGTCTCTCCTCGGCAATGGTCTCTACTTACGGAGAATTAGACGGACTTGACGGAAAATCAAGAAGAGATGGTGCCGCCTCAATCCATGGCTTCCTAGTTCCTCATCTGTTTCATCTCCATAGCCATTTCAATCCATGGCTTCAGACCCTGCCTTTAGAAGTTATGAACTCACTCGAATCGACCATCTACCTAAAACTGGGCTCGCTCTAAGCATCGACTTTTGTGCTCTACAAATCAGGAGGTAGAGCTAAAGTCATGACGGTAGACAGCGAAATGTAGAATAAAAATTTACAAACCTGTCTCATCGCAAGCCCTCCCTCTTTTTCACGAGCACTAATACGATACAGCTATTTGGGAACAGAAACACCATACGGTCCATTCCCAATACAGATTACAGAAATATAGGAGAAAGTAGACTTAATCCAAACAGTTGGATAAAGATTAAGTAGACTTAGCCATCCTTCTATTCTCTAGCTAAACCAGATGGCGAGGAATATAAAGCATGAATCTTATATAAAAGCATCGTTCACTAACTTCCTGCCATCCATTACACATTAGTCTACATCTCCAGAGAAATGATTATAAGAAAGAAACCAACATACACATCAATTCAGACAAAATAAATAGGTCACATGTGAAGCATTTGCGGCAGTTCTCTCATAGAACACAACTTTCGTTCCAAAAACAGTTCAGACAGGGCAATACGATCACCAATGAATGGAGGATTCATTAGATACGGAGTGACTTATCTAGCATTCCAGACAGCCAAAAAAAAAAATGTATAAAAGCAGGCAATCCACAAAGTTCCAGCAAAATTTAAAAAAGATTCAATTTTTAAAGTGTACAATAATTTAAATAACATTCACAGCATAAAGCATAACAAATGCCATGAAAAGACGGATAATTTGGAGCCCTAGATATAAGTCCACCGTCCCAACATGCAAAGTCCGAAAAAAGCTAACCGTGAATTGGAGAAGTGAATAATTAATCCCCCAAAGTATCTAATGACCTCAAAGTTAGTTAAAGCTATCGGCAACAGCATAGTTAGAAACCAAAATCCACAAAGAAAAGCAAAGTTTTAAAAAAAGAAGACAAAAATGAGTAGCCCAGAAAAAGGAAAAAGAAGAAAACATCTGAGACACATCTCAGTCATCGAGAGGGATCTCAACTTCACCATCATCAATCTCCTGCTGCAAGTCCTTGGGGTCTGTACCATCAACAGTACACCCCACAGAAACGCAAGTGCCCAAGATTTCCTTTACAGTCCCACTGAGGTCCTTAGCCATAGACCTCGACCTCATCACCTTTGCGATCTCGATGACGTCATCCAGCGATATGTTCCCATTGTGCTTGATGTTCTTCGTCTTCTTCCTGTCCCTCTCGGGTTCTTTTAAGGCTTTGATCACCAGCGCCGCCGCAGATGGTACCACAGTTACCTTGGCCTGGCGGTTCTGCACCGTTAGCTTGACGGTTACGCGCAGACCCTTCCAGTCCTTGGCGGTCTCCTTGGCGATGTCTTCTCCGATTTTCTTCGGGGAAAGTCCAAGCGGTCCTATTTTCGGCGCCAGCGAACTGGCTGCACCAACCTCTCCGCCAGTGACCCGCACGAAGACGTCGACAACCTGAGACGGGTCGAATTTGGGCGGCATTGTTGCTGCTGGTGATTAGGGCTTCCAGAAATTGAAGAAGTGAATGAGTACGATATTTCATTAGTTTAAATCAAGTTTTAGGGTTTTTGTGAGAAAATGCTGGAATGACATTTTGGGCTCTGTAGAGTATATCACTTAGGTCTCGGCCCATGGAAAAAAGAAACCCAAGTAAAGTTGAAATTAACTGATCCCGTCTGTCTCTAATGATTTCTCATCATCAGACTTTCAAATCAATGCTTGAATGTGTCTGGTTTGGTTTAACAGAAGGATTGAACTAATTAACCCATGTTCTGCAACGAAAGAGGTTTTCCACTCCATTTTCATATCTCTTGTTTTACACTGAAAATGGATGTACAGGAGGCTCCTGAAATAATGGAATAAGCTTGGTTCTGCTCTTAAGGTAACCTTATCTTCTTTGCAGGATCCCGAACCGGACAGTGGACAATCGGCGATCTCTGATTAGCTTACTAGAAATGAATCCTAAAGTATAGGTGCTAGGTCAGTCATAGGTATCCAAATTTCCAGTAATCGTATTCAATCCAAAACATTGCTTATCTAGTTATCTTCTAAGTTGTGCTCTACTGCTCTAGCTCGTCCCTACGACCTGTTTTTATTTTGAAAAATATCCCTACGCCCTGTTGCTGTCAGAACAATTTCCCAGTTTGTGGGGTTGCGTACTTCCTTCCATGGCCAAGATGTACTGCAACATGAGGACGAATTTTTAGTTTCTTCAATTTCTTTTTTATTTTTTGTCCACATTGACCATAATTAAGTCGAATGTGACAACATAGTGTCAACACCATCCATAACCCCACAGGATAAGGTTAAGATTAAAATTGAAAACAGAGTGTCATTTCACCATAAAGTAGCACTAGGGACAGAACTAGGAAAACGACAGGGTGAGCGCAGTTAAAACAACGAAACCATGGGCTACCCAATGGTTTAGTCAACTAAATGTCAATTTCTGGGTCCCGCCAAAAGTTGGATCTACGGCTCATAATCTTCGTGACCATTTCCTCAAAAGCAACGGTTGTCCCGATATCCACCCTTTTCCCAGGAGGAGTGCTGCGAGTTAGTACTTACACCTATTTGTCTGATTTTGGCTTCTCAGTAAGTTTTATGTGTTCATTCATATGAACCACCCATTACACAAAATACCAAAACTTTGTGATAAATTTGTCCTTGGGTGTTAGGGTCGTTTTCCTTTGAAAGTTTACACATTTAATTCAATCCAAACCTAACGCTGAAAGATCGATTTAGGTTATTGTCATCCCCATCCCCAGGGCCCAGAGGTGAATAGAAGGTGGGAGTCATTACTCATTATTATAATTAAAAGAAGGTAAAGCGCAGAGGTGGCAAATGCAGGTAAAAATGGAGTACCAGAGTTGAGGTCACGTGTTTATCAATGGAGCAAATTCTGCCTCAACTCACGTGTACATAAAACACGACGAAGTATTTTCTTTTAGTTTAATCCAGGTGTTTGTTCTAGAATTCTGAAAACCTGGAGCATGGCTTTCACGTGATCGCATGTTTTGAGAAACTAGAGTCGAAACACTATTTCAATTACTTAATCATGCTCTTCCCTAGATTGTAATATAATATCAGAACAATCCCGAATTTAAATATGCTACGGATAAAGCATGAGACTTTCTCCTGATCTAATCCTACGATAACCTTATCCTCTTACCCGTAGATAAGCTTTTCTATAACAACCATATAATGCCTTCTGCCTTTAATGAAAACGTGAGATTGATGTACGTGTGACCCTCTCGTCTCCCAAGATTAATGTCAATAGTAATTCATCTAACTGCCGTCAGATATAGACAATTAAGGTTGAGTTTAATAGCACATACAGCCAATGAGACATCAATGGAGAGAGAGAGGTAGATTTGACGTGTGAATTGAATGAGGAGCAGATTACTATTCAATGTTGTAATTTATTAACCATGATTGTCAGCCCCACCCATCTCAAACCCAAACCCCACCCAATTATTTGATGACTAAACCGGAGTCACTTACGCTCCCTCTTCCATTAAGGCTAGAAATCTCTACCGTGAGAAATGCTCAGAATTGAAATTTCACTAGCAATTTCGCTTCCAGTATTTAAAAAAAATGAATACAAAATGATTCTCCCAAGAAATAGAGAATCTTCGAGGAAACACAAAAAAGGGGAAAAAATTGCAAAAGCAGATAGAAAATTAGAACAAAATGGCAACTCTCGAAAAGTAAAAATCATGTAGTAGAACATCTCTCCCTCTCGTATCTCTACAGTATCAAAATCACCGCTTTTATTTTTTCTCATAGTTTCTTTCAAACCCCACAAATGTTTCATTTCTTCAGTCTTGGTACCCAGTCTTCTCCCAAATTGCATTTCTCACCCTACTCAGATCTCTTCCTTTTAACGTCCTCCCAATCCCCTCATGCACAGAGAAGGATGCGATCCTCTGTTTCGCAAGGAACTCGTGAGGTGGGACCCTCCCTCCATCTTCAAAGCAATCATCGTCGTCCACGTCATCGTCGTCGTATATATCCCTCCTCTGATTCTCCCTATACTCGTCCTTCAATATCTTTGACCAATCCGGTATGTTGACCGGCAGCGACGCCGGCCTCCCCAGGCCACTATCCCCAGGATCCGTCCTCCTCGCTGCCTCTGTCGTCTTCTTACTCAGCCTCGATCTCTGGACTGTTTTCCTAAACTCCACCGAGTTAGACCGAGTCGTAACGGAGTTGTTATAGACATCGGACTCATCCAGTTCGAAGCCGGATTCGTGAGTGAGCGACGACTGAGTCTGCTCTCCGGGGGAAAGGAAGCGGTAGTTCTGTCTAGCAAAGTAACTCTTGCCAGTGGCCATTAGCAAATATATTTTCTGGGTCTCCCTCAATTCCTCTCTCTATGTTCCTGCGTGTTAAAGTTTGAGTCGCTCTCTTTCCCCGCGAGTTCGAACGAGGGGTTTACTTTGCTTTTTGGATCTCGATGGGATGGGGTTTCGACCTCCTTTTATAAAGGTTGGTTCTCATTTATGGATAAGACTGGCTGGTTTTTCCCTCCCCCTCCCTCTTTATATACTCCTCACTTTTCTGAATTTCTCTGCAAGTTCACGTCAACTGAAATTACCAAACAACACCCAGCGAATTTCAAATTTAATGCCACGTCGGATATTTCCAGCTATCCACTTAGATAGATCCGAATAATACTATTTTTAGATTTCTTAAATCAAAATTACGGTGAAAAACGAGAGATTTTTTATTCTATTTTCGTTTTTGAAATAGTTAGAAAACGAATAGAGTTAGAACCAATTTGGAACTGTCGGATTTATTCCCATAAAAATGATGTTTAGTTGAGTTTAAGGTCTAACTAACAGTATTCACGTAACTGAATGTTTGATCATGCAATCCAAGATTTTGCAAACTTTAAGACTCAGCGAAACCACTAACCACGTAAACTAATCCCACGTGTATGATCATTGATCAGACGTTTTCTTAAAACATCCCTGCTAATGGACAAAACTAGGGGCGTTTTGGGAAGGGCGAGATTTGTCTCTTTACGAGAACAAATATTGGACTGCCAGTTACACATTTGTCGTGACGTGAAGGTGGGGGTGTTCACCTGATCCCGTTCTAGAAAAGAGAACAAAAGGTGGTCCTGTTTAGATTACCGAGGATCAGAACACGTGTCCTGGCAATGGTAAGATTTCTCCTGATAGGATGTTAATTGTTGGATGACGAACACGTGGCGTGGTTGCGTTTCACAGAAGCCAGGGATTTGTTGGGAAGTGAATCGCACGTGAACATGGGCCCCACGATCGGATCTAGCGTGTCCTCCTCTGCCAGGTGGATGGCCCCTGCGCGCGACACCGGTTCAATATCTCGGAACTTAGCTAGATTAAGTTCTCACGATAAGTGGTTTTGTTCGAATTTTAGAATTATTTTGGTTTGTTCGATTTTTTTTTAGTCAAAGATATGTTAAGAAAAAGAGGGTTTCGACCCCAATATTCGTATATAGGCAATGGGTATTTTGTTGTTGGCTAAGGCTACCATTGGGAATCGCATTTTGGTGGGAGAGCTCTTTTTAACGGGAGTTTCTAATACCAATCTGACAATGACATGTCAGTGAACTTACGTATATTTTTTTATAATATGCTTATCTTGACATTAAAAAAAGAAGTTATATTCTTTGTTCCTCCAAAAACACTAAAAAAGAAGAGTTGGTTTTGGTGACATTAGGAAAAAGCCGAAAGATGATTGAAGAAAATGAAAGGGGTGGCAGAATTTACTCCAAATTGTATCATGGCACGTCCCAATTGACTTATAATGCAAAAGAGATAAGAAAGTGAAAGTCACATATTTGTTCTTTCTTTAACACATAAATCTTATTTATAACTGATTGTGACACACGGGTGCCGTATTTTATGGAGTCGAAAATTAAATAAAATGAGATGAGCATTGAAAAATGGACTGGGTTGCGGTTGTTAAATTTGAGTTTTAAAGGAACAATAAATGATACGTGTCTGGGAGTTGGAAGCAATAGCCTTGATTCTCTGCTAGTGCATTTGAATTCAGCTTTACTCCAGCTGTTTCCAAGCCTCTGGAACATCAACCACTCCCCTCTTCTTATTCTATTTTCCTCTCTATGGTAAAAAAATAAGAAGATGAGTAGTTTTTATATAACAAAATTTAAAATTTTCACTTAAAAGTAAAAACCATATGATAATAAATCCAAAAGTATTTTTATATAAATTGAAATTTCCTTTATTCACTTTTTATATTAATTTTATTAGTTATTTCAACAATGTTCTTTAAATGTGATTGATTCAAAGTTAAACAATGACATGACGTTGAGTTCAACTCAGGGTGTACTGATTCAACGGTCCTATTGAAATATAATCCAAAATTATTAAAATCATTTATTTTAATAATTTTTGTTTTAAAAAAATTAATTAATTTATAAAATAATCAACAAAATTTTATAAATTAAATAATGTTTAATAATTAAAAATTTAGTTATATTTTAAAATGTTTAATTTTGTTAAAAATTTAAGTAATATCATAATATTAACACAATTATTAGTAGGGATGGCAATGAGCTGACTTATAAATTTAAATTTTATTATTTTTAGTGGATCAATTTATGAGTTAGGCCTATGGTGACTTGAAGCTTAACTACTTAGAACAAAACGGCATCGTTTTACTTAGAATAGGGTAGTCTCAAATAAAATTACCTAAATAACCTCGACTCGATATTAATTAATTAAAAAATTATTTTTTAAAAATGGTATTACAAGCTATGAGCCGACACTTTGCCTCTGGGTGAGAGGTGGACCCATAAGGAGAGGGGGTAGATTAGGGTTTGAGTGGGGAAATTTTAAAAATGAAAAAGTTAAAAAATACAAATTACTGATAAATACTTATTACTTATATATATATATATATTTATAATCCACATTTCTATTTTTATCATATCGAAGCAAAATATTTGTTGAATAAGCAACTAACAATGTTTTTAGTTATTGATCAAAATTTAAAAAAAAAGCCCTTTTTAATAAACAAGCTATTTAAGTATTCTAAAAATCTTCCGTCGTTAACAGGATTTATGATTTTTTTTTAATTTGAAAGTCCAGCTAATAAGAGAGAGGACGTGTGACATGTGGGGTCATGAAAGCGCATAATTGTAGCCCAGTAGCAAAGTCGTTGTCCATCTTGTCGACCAATGCTTTAACACAGACAAAGACCTCAATTTCAAGTGTTAATTAAGGGCTCATTCTTTTCGTTTTTTTTTCCTGTTTTTTATTGTTGATTTTATTAAAAAAAATAGGTAAGTAAATATGTTTGGTTTATTTTATTGTGATTTTTTATTTTTAAAAATAAAAAAATTATAACAATTTTACAGAAATTATAAAACATCGTTTCTCTAAATTTTGACAACATGTTTTCTTCGACAATAAAGCGACATATTCATATTTTCTATCTCGATTAAAAATAAAAATAATAAAAGTACAAAATTTATAATTAATAATAATAATAATATAATTAATTTGGTATAATAAAATTAATAATATTAAAAATAGTAAGTAGAAAATTTATAACAATAATTAA
>JAOSBM010000008.1:4670385-4683995 GCA_027568955.1 Erythroxylum tenue
TAGAATTTGTCTGAAAGCTACCAAAACAAAAGAAAAGTCAAAACAGAGAACAGAAATGGATGTAATCCTAAGCGTCTTCGGTCGATTTTTTGGGCTCTCGTAGGCGGCAAGATCCACCAGTCAAATCGCAGCATCTCCTCCTCTCTCTTGTCCCAATTTAACAGTCCACCCGTAAAAATTAAACTTGGGTCAATTATTGTTCAAATAATTAGAACTAGTTGTTTAGATAATTGACTCTTACTATTTATAAACACTTTAATATTTTCATGTCTAGACAATATTGAACACTCTAAAAGTATTTTCATCTTCTGTACTGCGACTATCTTTAACAGCTTCAACTGGAATTGTATTAGAAACTACACCAATAACATCAACCCTTACACATTCAACAGAATGATTCTCTAGCTAACTTTTTTGCAATTCTTGAGAATCAGAAAAAGTTTACTTTAGTTCCAGATTAGCCAGATCCTCAATAACATAAGGAGGTTGCTCATTAGGCTGCTCCATTGTATTCTTCTACTACATTTCCTTACTACCGTCATTCTATTCTTTACCAACTGAGCAGATGTTAGCCCAATTTTCCAGTTCCTCCTCTACGTTGAAGAAATAAGCTTAGTCAATTATAGCATTTTTCAATTGACCTTCAAAGTTGTGATTGAATGTTCATAAATTTATAAGATAATTAAATATTATAAAGTGTAAATCATAGTCCATTAAAAGATTCTAATAATTAATTTATAAATTGCGACGGTTAATTTCTTGTTATAAAAAATTATAGTACTTCACATTTATTCATTAAGGGTCGTATTTAGAATTTGAATCTTTTGTTCAGTATTACTTTGTCCAGCTTACCGTCGTATGACATCTTCCTTCAGCCACAAACTTTCCAATCGGTAAATGAGATAGAGTAAAATTTATGGCTAACGAAGGACGACACAGGATGACGCCGGTCGATGGTACAAAAGGTCTCATGCCAACGTTACTACCTTGACATAAGAGAAGTTAAGTTTAGAACCGAATTTCAAATGTCATGAGTCACGACATGTGAATCATGAACCCTCAACCTACCATAGGCACTTCTGCTACCACCCATCGATCCAAACCTAAGGGGACTGATTCTAGATTTACATCTTTAGGTCTGTTCATGAGTCGCGAAAAGGTCAAGTGCATTAATTAATACCGAGATCTCTAATATGAAAACAATCTGAGACGCAATTTGTACTGTTTGGTTTGCATGGATTGTTGGGTTGGTGGGTTTCATATGCCAATGGGACATAATTACTATCTCGAGCTTCAAAATATGCTGTCTTTTCCTTCAACTTCTTCGTCAACCTCTGCTACTCTCTCTCATATTTCTATTCAAATCTTCTCCATTTATATACGCTTTAAATGGCCTATACGCAAGCAAATTTGAACTGACCATAAGCTTACAAACCCAATGATGAAACAGCTCCTCTCCTTTGGCACCAAAAGATCAGAAGTGAGAGTGCTTAACATGTATACTGTCATCTCTTTCATTTTCCTCGTTCCTTGTCCTGACAGCTAGCAGATGTTAAAGGACCGAATTTAATGTTGCGTGGGTACGAAGGTTGCATGAATCTGCACGTTGTGTAAGAAGTACCCATGTTTCTTATTTCTCTCAAATATCAGTATCAAGTACCAGATTAACGGTTGGCTTTCACTTTGTCCCCTGTACTACTCTTTGTGCAGAAAGAGCACAATAATCTCTAGAAATTTACAGATATTATGCATTAAATGAACAAGAGAGACTGCTTATTGAAAGAAATCGAATAGTGGGTAAATTTTGAATGCATTTATTCCATTATCATGTGTTCAAAGTGGATCAAATAATAGATTTTCGATCTCATTAGACTGACCAAATCATTTTAATGCTAGTTTTGGGGTCCTTTGCTGATAATAATAATGATATGAATGTGATAATAAGACGTTTCCTACCAAATGGTGCTCTACTACATGGCTTCTTTTAAGCCTTCAGTGATAACAAATGACAAGTTACAGAAGATAACAAAGTTATGAGAGTTTCAGCTAATAATAGTAATAATGTTATCGAAAACCCTATATTTTTGACTAACATATATACAGTTCAAATTACTCGCAGAAAAGCAGTGTCATTTCAATATTTTCACACCCAAAAAAGGGTCTCTAATCACAAGAAAAACACGGAGTGAGAGACCCACAACTAGTCAAACAAACCCAACAAATTAAAAAGATCATGATAAAACACTAGTAAAAGGTAGTTGATGTGAGTAAATACTCCACAACTAGTTTGTTACTAAGCCTTGGAGTTTGAAGCCATTATGTGCGGTCCTTTGGATCAAAGAAGGGTTTACATTAACATCAGGTTGTTACTAACTCAGATTTTGAAGTGAAAAGATATCAATTCGATGGTATAGAACCATAAACTGACCCTTATCTTCATCATGTCGAAAAAAGAAGTAGAATTGACTAGTTTTGCTGAAGTTTTGCTTCAGCAACACCCTTAAGTTAACCACCAGATCCCATATGTGTTGCACCGTAGTTGAGTCCAGATTTTTTATCTAATATTATGGTATTTTATTGTGTTCAATAAATTTCAGCTATTTATTTATGTGAGTTTCGTACGAGTCTCGCGTGAATTCCGCAAAATAAATGACTAAAATTTTATAAAATACAATAAAATAGAATAATATTGGACAAAATATTTGGCCAAATGTAATTAGTGCAGTGTAGTGGTGCATATCTTTTCTTTTTGTTTTTTTTTATATAATATGACGGGGGTTAAAAGCTTTTTTATTGGGTGAAAGGAACAGAGCGTGGAAGATGTGAAATGATGTGAAAAAGGGTACTTAGCACTATACAATAATAAGTGTGCCATACAAGCAAAGGTCGTGGGAGAGAGAAGTCACGGTCACGATCACAGTCACAGTACCACAAAGTGGCTGATATGGGGTGGGCCCAAGCCTCCACTCCACTTCAACGACACCTACCTCTTTCAAAGCAACGCCACGTCAGCAATTTATTGATTACGGAACAAGTTTTTTTTTCGGCCCGGACAAGAAGGGCCCACATGATTGGACCCTAAATGGGCCCCAACGAGGGGTTAAGGAAGCACTCCCCATTATTCCTTCCCTATGACAAAAGCAATGGCTCAAAGTAAAAGGAGATGGGAACCTCCCACCCAACAAAAATTCAATTATTAAATATTAAAAAATAAAATAAAAGCAAAGAGCAACAAATCAAATCAAAAAATAGTAAAGGGAAGAGAGGGACAAAGTGGAAGAATGTTAACCCCATCACCTAAAGTTAAAGAAAAGAAAAATATACCCATTTGACTTTGTCATAGCTCATCATATACATTTGATTGTACTATATATATATATATATATATATATACAAACACGTTACATATATGAAGACATCTTAAATCTTTCAAACCAAGTGGGTTGGTGAAGTTTTGGACCTCAAATTAACTTACTACACCTGTTCAATCCAAAACCCCATTTTCACGATTTAGATTATACAAATATCAACCAACCATGTAATGTAATTTGTAGTCTTCAATCAAACGAATAGAGACTGAGAGCTGAGTGGGATTGACTTGGAAAAGAATTGATACGAAGGAAACTTAGCACTAAAGAAGTGTAACTTTGAAGTGTGGGGTGCGAGGGCGACAATTAGTGGAAAGATCAATAATGGGTCAGTCACTGTACCTAAAACGTCAAATAAGTACAAAGCTAGCTAGCTCTGTATCACCAAAGATAAGACACACCACATCATGCGCGTACACATCAAGAATATACTCACTATCTTCTTTTCATGAATCATGCTGAGAGAGAGAGAGAGGGAGAGGGAGGACTATGTCTGAACTTGGCAGCACACAATAATACCGACCATACCAATATGTGGAGCATGAGCATGAGGATGAGGATGAGGATGAGGGTGGCTTAGCTTTTGGAGGATGAGAGTCAAATTGGGTTTACTTTTTGTTTTCTGCTATACATTTTCCGCATGTCGTTAACTCACTGGCATGCTTGTTATCAAAGTTGTTACCACCAAAGTCTTTGGTGGGGAGATTGGAAAAGAAAAACACAGAATCTCTTCTTTTGAACATCGAGTTTGGTGGTAATCAATCCGTGTTTCTATTGTCAGACTCATAGGTGAATAACAATTTAATTATAAATCAAAAATTAAATTTATGATAACTTAATAATTTTACGTTAATTCATTATAATTTTTTAAGATAAAGTAAAAGAACATTTACTGATGAAATATGTGTTTGGATATTTTTTGATTTAACGTTACTTTTTAATGTAATTTATGTTGACTAAAAAAAGGCTATTAATACTGAGTCTAGATCTTCTGTCCAATTTTACAGTATTTTATTCTGTTTCATAAATCTCAGTCATTTATTTATACGAGTCTCGCGTTTATTTATGCGAGATCCACGTAAAACATACATAAATAAATAGCTCAAATTTATAAAATATAATAAAATATTATAAAAATTAGACAAAAAAAATCTTGTCCGATTGACACTGCCCTTTGTTCCTGGAGACAGACAGATAGTCGTCATAGACCTATCCTGCAAATTCCAGAGCTCTCCAAACAACATTTGATTAGAAACTTAAAATACTAACAATGATTGTATCAAAAAGATGAATTTGAACCTGGTGCAATAATAACGAATATTTATTATAAACAAAGCAGCTTTCTCTTTTGTATTGCTTTGCTTGTGATGCAATGCAGCCACTCGGTGCTTCCTTTATTTATTCACAAGACACCCATATCATTATCAAGTCAAGTTGATTCATTCTTTTATTTACGTAATAATTGTTAGTAAATATATAAAATTAATTAAATTGACCTCATATAATAGTTTAAACTATTGTGATAAAACGATCACTTAATATGGTATCAAAATTTTTGTGACCAAGTGGTCGTGAGTTCAAATCTTACTACCCATCTATTATTCAGCATAAGATAAAGTGAGTCTGTGCAAGTTTCAAGTCTAGAGGACTTTTACTTGAGGGATTGTATTAGTGAATATATAAAACCAATTAAGTTAGCCTCACACAAGAAATTAAACTATTGTGATAAAACGGTCGATTAACAATAATTGATTAACTTAATTTGTAAATATTACCAACTCATAAAATCAATTTATTATTTGATAGATATCAAAAAGTTGTCCACTTAAAAGTAAAATAAGAAATAAAAAATAGCCGACCAGAAAGGGGGATACAAAATGAACAAATGTAACTTTCAGTCTGATATATATTTGGCCTTTTTATAATTGTTGGTCCGGAATTAAGAAACCGTCTTTGAACAACCTCTCTTCCTTCAAAATAGACGGTCCCTCTCTGTCTCTTCTTTCTTCTCCCTTTTCACTTCCAACAATTATCCTCCTTCCATTGCAAGAACCTCGAGATTGCCACTCATTCAATACTTCATTACGTATACGTACTTTCTATTATCACCGGGGGAAGAATATTCTCACTCATTGAATACTTCGTTACGTATATGTATTTTCTACTATCGCCGAGGGAAGAATATTCTCATCTTTCGGCCTATTATGGTCTGCGACTGCAACTCTCCTTATTCGATTACGCACTTTTCAGTAGTAAGTGATTATTAAATTGGTTAACTTGGAAATGGAAAGCTTCGTGGTCGCGAGTAGACAAATATTCCTGAAAACCTTGTGTCATGCTTTCTCCTCATTCTCCTAATAACAAAACAATGTTATTGTTTTTCGGTGAACAAACATTTGACTACGTTTTATTAGGGGTGGACTTCAGTAAATGATTAAAGTGTGACAACAAATGGTAGAATCATCGAGTTGTATGCACCTATTGCATTATAGTGCATAACAAATGAGTTCCTATGTCACACTTTCTACTGTAGTTGTCACCTTTACTTTTAACAACCACCTTTCCATACCGTCGAGCTTCACAGTGGCCAACTCTACTGCCTCCTCCCTCTCAATGCCAACAAAAACACATTCACAACACAATAAATGTGACAGGAATTTTTTGTCAAATGTCTAAGTTGGCGACACACCGCATTTTGTTTAATAACTAAAGGATGCAAAAGCAACCAAATGATTGATTTGATATTTCCTCTTTCGGTTTGAAGGATTGGTGATGGATCTCAGATTAATCTTTGGTTTAATAATTGGTGCTCGAGAGGTCCTTTAGTGGATCATATAGATGGCTTGACAGTAGGGGAAGAATATTTTTGAGTAGCGCATATAATTAATGATAGTTCTTGAGATTTTTCGAGCTTACGTTCTGTCATTCCGGTTCATCTTAGGGGGGTTATTCGAGCAATTCTTTTGCCTTTGTTTACTTCGGTGTAGGATAATATGTCTTTGAGTTTTTCTCCAAATGGCGCATATTTGGTTCGAGCAGCTTATAAAGCACTTCTTTCTGAAGAAGTGTCTGATGTTCCTGTTTCATCTTATTTTTTTTAATTGTGGAAGGTGGCTGGTCCACCGAAATTGAAACATTTCCTGTGGTTACTTAGGCACTCCTATCTTCCGACAAATTCTTTGAGATTCGCCCAAAGTTTGTCTACTTCTAATTTGTGAACAGTGTGCTTTTTATATGCTGAGTCTTCTTTGCATTTATTGCGTGATTATAATCGTGCGGTTGCATGGTGGCGGTAGTGGGGTATTCCTGTTAACTTTTTTACTGCGGCAAATTTGGTTGATTGACTAGCTTTGAATCTATGTGCTACTACTGTGGGTCCTTTTGGTTTTGCCTGAGTACATTAGTTTCTAGCAAGTAATTGGTGGTTGTGGAAGGCTCGAAATTTCTTAATCTTTCAAAAGGAGTTTCTTTCCTTATCAATTTTGAATGACTGTGTCTTTAAAGTGGCAATGGATGTATCCCTGACTTCTATTTTACAGCCGAAGCATCATGGTGTGAGGTGTTGGATTGGTTGAACTGCACCGCCAACTAGTTGGGTGAAGTTAAATTGGGACGACAGTTCTATTATTAATCCTAAGCTGACTAGTGGTGGAGGGTTGTTGCGTGATTCATTTGGTCGTTGGCTAGGAGGATATTCGTTTCGACTTGGTGTTTCAACTATCTTGGTGGTGGAGTTATGATCCATTCGAGATTGTTTGATTTTTGCGTGAGATCACGGTTTTCGGCAAGTCGTTGTAGAATCGGATAGCCTGGAGGCGGTACTGATGGTGACTTGTGATGTTATCTCTTCACATCCCCTGTCTGTTTTGGTTGTGGATATTCAAACTTTACTTGCTAAAAATTAGAGTTGCTCTATTAGGCATGTGCTTCGTGAAGGTAATTTTGTTGTAGATTGTCTGACTAAATTGGGTCATAACATTGTTTCAAATTTTCAGGTTTGGGTTGATATTCCTGAAGCCCTTTCTTTAATTATATAGGCTGATGCTTGTGGTATTTCTTTCATGAGATAGTTTTTATTTCTCTTAGTTGTAACAAAAAAAAAAAACAACCAAAGGAGGCTGGTCATGAGGTGGCTTTCCAACATCGTGCACTTTTTGTGAAATAGATTGTTGCGATACAAATTGTTATGACACCAATTTTTACGTAAATATAAGTAATTTAGAAAGAAAATAAGGAAACAAAAACATAAGAATTTACATACTTCAGCTAATAGGTGACTTATGTTCAGAGGCAAGAGGATATATTTCTTTTATATTGTAAGAAAAATGATACAAATAAAAGTATGACAAGATTAACTAAGTTAAATAACTTATAGTAAGGTATTTATAAACTAAGGTTACATATAAAAAAGTATAAGTAAGGTCAGATAAATTCTATTTCTACCAAAATTCAAGGTGCATCTTAGTATTCTCTACTTTGACTTGAATTCTCTGACCTTTATCTAAGAAACACTCCCTACTATTAAATGTAATTTATTCTTCACATCGACTTGAATTCTTCAAAATGTGAATCATTTTTAATAAGATCTGACTAGATGCAATAAAAATTTTGATCTTGTGAAATCTTATATCCTTTGTTATAACATTTGTACATTTATCTTTCTCTTTAATTTTCCTAATTCTTTGAAAGATGGTTACCTCCCTATTTAATGGTACTAAAAAGCAAATGTGACTGAGTTTTTCCAATTATATCTCCTTAATTACTTGATGTTCCATCTCATTCTATCTTCTTCTTTTTTTTAACTACAAGGTGTCATAGGAGGGTCCAAACTTTAAGAAGACGCTTTTAAACCATCTACACCCAGACTAATCCCTGCTCACACCGGGTCAGTCTGTAAGAAGTAAAGTGCTGGCCAAACACATTATCTTTAGCTATAAAGTGTTGATACTTTTTTCTCTCTTTATATTGTTCTAGCTCCCAAACTAGAAACCAAGCAAACATTACTTAAATATTTAAAGTATCACATAATCCACTCAAGAGCTTCCCAACTAGCTTTTCTATGATTACTCTTTAACATACTTACCACACTAATAATATATATGCTAGATATATGATAGGATTTCTAATTGTCTTATTGTCATCCACATTGTTATATGTTATGATTATGCCTTATTTATATTAAAGGGAGAATCATATCAAACGTCTTCAGCAATCTTAAATTCTACTTCAATCAATAGAGATCTATTCACGGGATAAGCAACAAGATTAACTTCCTCAACCCAAAATTGTTTCATAAATTCAACATTTAATTACACGTGTCGAGCACACAATGTGAATGTTTAATTCATCTATTTTATAACATCAATTTGTTGTGATATATAACATATAATACAGTGTCTCGCTATACCTTTTTTTTTAACTCATCAAATGACTTATTGTGAAATTCCAATCTATTATTTGTTTTGAGCCTCTTGATCTATCTTTAACCATGTTTTTTAACCATCATCTTCCACTATTTGAACTTTCTAAACACTTCATCCTTTGATTTTAAAAAATAAACCCGTACATTTATTGAGTAATCATTAATGGTTGTGACAAGATAACTACATCCTTGATGAAATCGAACCGAAGTTGGACCTATAAATCTGATTTAATATAATCAATGATACTAATAAAATGTGCTTATCATCACCAAATTTGACCTTACTTTGCTTGTCAAAAACACAAGACTAATAACTTTGTATTTTTAACCACATCTTCATTTAAGAGCCCTTATTTAATATCTCAAATCTATGCTCACTTATTCGACCCAATCTGAAATATCACAACTTTGTATTGTTAGCATTAAAACTTGAAGATTGAGAAACAACCACCAATCCCATTAGTATCTTTCCTATTTGTTTTCTTCACAATTAATGCACCCATTAACATATTAAGTTACCCATCACCATAAAAAAACTTATACCCTTGATTACCAAGAGTACCCTTAAGAATCAAATTCTTTCAAAGATTAGGAACATATTGGGTATTCAATATTCTAACAATTCTATTATGTATTTAAATCTCAACTAAATTACTATCTTTGACAGTTCACTCTCCGTCGTCACTCAATCTAACAATTCCATTTCATTATTTAAAGAATATATCCAACCTTACAGTAAAACCTTAGATTTGATAACAATTGTTATAATCCTAGTTTTCACTTAAACAAAAGTAATATAAAAAATAAACAAAGCAAAATCGCAGCAGTCATGTGGTTCAGTCGATATGTAGCCTATATCCATGAGCAAAGAGATATATTTCTTTTATTATTTTAAGAAAAATGTTATAAGGAAAAGTATCTAACAATTAACTTACACAATCCTTAGCAAGGTATTTGCAGACTAGGGTTATATGTAAGAACTCTAAATATGATGAAACTTTATTTTTTCATAAGCCTTAGGTCTATGAAGTACTTTTTTCACTTATGGATAAGATTAATAAAACTTTATTTCCATGAAAATTAAAGGTCCATCTCACACAAATTGTTTCTAAGAACTAAATTGTCTTGAGCTTTATACAAGTTGTAAATTGTTTTAGAACTTTGGAAAGATATGTATTTGAAGCCAATATATATCTTATTCTTCTAAACTATTAGCTTATTCTTCCATCATTTGTTTTTTCTAGTTAGTGGTTAATTTGTTGATCCCTTGATAGATAGGATAACTTTTATTTGATCATATATAACACTGTTTTTCTCATATTTAAATTTTCAAACATAGGATCAATCTTCTTCTTCTAATTTTTAAACTTCACTATGTCTCTCTCTTCACACTCTCTCGTGCTATGGAGCTTAAAAATATTTCCCGAAACTAATCAGTCAAACACCGGATGAGATAAAACAAACCCTTAAATAATTTTTTTCACTTTTTCATCTTTTTCCTTAAATCTATGGACTATAAAACTTTGAACTTATTGTCCAAAATTGTAGTCACTTAGTTAGAGTATGAGTTATAGACTCCATATCAAAGCTAATTGAGAGTAAGTAAATTATGAATTGATTGCTTTAGTTAGATGATTTCAATTAGAGCTAAGGTAGATTATTTTGAAATTAAATGAGTAAGTTCCACAATGTCATGTGTCATCTTCGTGTCACTATAGGATCCATATGAAAAACAAAAAGTAAGTATCACATCAATGCTAAGGTAACACTTAATTAACAAAGACATAACCCAATCATAGGTTCTCTCAATTTAAGGTTAAATTTAAATATTTAAAATGTTTAAATTCTTTTTTAATGTAAATAATGTTAGAATCTTACCTATATTTTTGTACAAATGTGAAGGTAAAAAGTACCTTGGCCAATGATTTCTCAAATCAATATTAATAGAGAATAATTATAACATTCTCCTTGATTACTTTAGGGTAAATAATCATATATTAACCACGCAAATACTTCTATACAATTCATGTCATACCTAATGATTACCGGCTGTACTATCGGTGACTAGGATATGTCCTAAGTAGTATCAAAATATAACAATCTTATATATTATATTTTGAAATTTTAGGTCAAAGGATCATTTATACAGTCATCAAAATAAGCATTTTTATAGACACACAAATAGTTTTTCATATGAAAATACGAAGTTGCTTTTTTAATGATCTTATTCTATAATAAACTCTCACATATTTGTTTATATATAAAAACATTTTTCATATACGAGATTAACTATTTCCTTTATAAAAAAGAAACATAACGTATGGTAACTTTTTGCTCTATAAATATTTAGTCCTAATAGAATAATAACTAAAAACTATTTAGCGACAACGTCGAAATTATAGTTGATTATTATAATGTCATTATAATTCACTTACAAATTACATTTATCTCGTGAACTTTATCATACACATTATTCAATTAAGCAAATACATAGAAGAGATAAAATATTTTTAATTATATCATAAAATATGAAACCAACCTACTAACTCTCAAATATAAATCAAGATATACTAAAAAGTTATTATTTTAGTAGTGTATAGGTCTCATAGTACCATATGGTATATGCGTGATATTGTGAAGTCCACTTAATATATTATATTAATTTTAAATTATAATTAACCTAAATAACTCAATTATATCATTATTAAATAAAATTCCTAATCTACTTACTAATCTTCAACCTAATGAACCCTAATTTTATTGTAAACAATGATAATCAATCATCACTTATTGGTTGATCAGGGATGAATGAGTGAAAATATTGTAGCTCGTATGTGGAGGGTGAGGGACCTTGCTTTCTCCCTTATTGCAAAGGAAGGCCTCTCTTCCGTCGTGATTATGTGGAAATATTGAAGTCTTTTAACCGTTCTTTATTTGCACTCTATGGAGGAAGATTATGTTTTAATTAGAACCGTATTCTTCTTCTTCGTCATATCTAGTATTAAAAATAATAAATATGTGTTATATTAGAGATAACGCTATATTACAAGTAAATTAATTCTTTTTTAATTTATATTCATTTAAGATTTTTTTAAGCTTTTTGAAAATGTTAAAACTATTTTATATTTTGGTGCATACATATGGTCTAAAGGCCTTTTTTTTATAAGGAAGGCAAACAGTACAATTACACAGTAAATCGAGGAAAACAAATTTTCGACAAATCCTCTAATAAGATAAGGTGACACTCAACGGGTGCGGTAGTGAAATAAATAACACTTACAACAAAATGACTGGCATAGTTAGCGAGCTAATCAGCATATCTGTTGCTCTTTTGATAAACATGTCGATGAACAACAGTCCAGTTCTTAATAAACAGCTCATGAATTTGTCAGACAAAAGGATTATGCAATCGAAATCGTTGGCCAGCTAAGAAGAGGAGATTGGACACGGCCTTGGAATCGACTTCAAGTTCAATAGTCTAAAGGCCTATTTTTATTATACGTTCATATTAGAACACTTTTGTTTGTTTTTAGGTCATATGTAAATATGTATCTACAATTCAAGGTCGTACAAGGAAAGCGCATTCAATGAACTTAACCTACAATTCAAGTTCATGCAAGAAAAGGGCTTGGAATTCATTCAATGAAAATCACATTTTAGCAAATATCTGTTTGTACGGTGCAAGAAGAAAAAGGCACGTTCACACAAATGACAGCTTCCATTTTGGATCCAATTGACTAACACAGCGACAAGCTCCTCAAGTGCCTTCATTTTCTTCTTCTTGTTCTTGTTCACGAGCACGCTTGGCTTTGGTCAAATCCAGACTTCTAGAAATACTTTGTTTGACCTTACCACTAAGGTAAGCCCCCTTTTCGGGCTTTTCGCGTTTCATATCGCATCCTCAAAATTTCCCCCTTCCATGTGAGATATTTATTTATTTATCGGATAATAGGACATTTTTACTAAAAATAATAATTACATATTACATGACATATCATTTGTTATATTTATGTCACGTAATAAAACCATATGAAGTTACATGTAATTATTTCTTTATTAATTTGATGTCATAAAATACGAGTTGAATAAAAAAGAAAGAAAGTAAGCAATATTTTAAGAATTATCCTTATCGCAAATAACTACCTGCGAGGCAGCCAAGCGCTGTGTACTTATCTCCTCAAAGAAGAATCAGAATGCAAGAGTTGTGAAACACGCCCATGGGTTGGGAGCAGATACGTCATACACGGGCCGTGTAATTGGGGAAGAAGATTAGACGACTAGACGTCGGCTGCTTTCCAAATCAACTTCCCATTTAACCTTCGAATTCCAAGTACCTATCTTATTAATCATAAATATCTTGATTTAGAAAAAAACGTTTTTTAATAATAATTAAATGTAAGCATACTTTAATATATGAAATCTCCTTTCTCATTCTAATCATTTACTAATACGATCTTTTTATACTATAAAATTGTGTACGATTGGATCTATATTAAGTGTTTTTATTACTAATTTATTAGTATTACATACTCACTTCTATTCAAAATAACGTCGTTTTAGAGGGATTTAATTATTTAAAATAAGTATCGTTTGTGACTTTTATGCATATTTATGATTTTACTTTCTAAATTAATCTTTAATTTTTCTCGCATCTTAATTACACAGATTACATGAATTATATTTTTAAGGTATTTTAACATGTAATTAAATAGGGTATATTAGACATTTCATTAACTTTCTTAATAAGTGTGCATTCTTCTAAAATAACACTTATTTTGAACAAAAGGGAATACTAATTAAGGTTGGGATTCCCAAACAAT
>JAOSBM010000008.1:4731732-4742996 GCA_027568955.1 Erythroxylum tenue
GTTAATAAGAGAAGCAACAATCATCCGTCCCGCAACCTCACGTCACAGACAATTCTTATTCTTACTACGAAAACTCAGTGTACCTGGTGGGGTCCATTCCTCTATGATGGATGCCAATATGTGGACATGGCTTCATCACCATGATTATTTATTTAAACGACCTAACAATCTTCACATTAGTCAATAACTTACTATTATTAGTCCGTATCAGTTAAATCTTTTAAAAAGATTGGATGTCTAAATAGATTTTTGGTCAAGAAAGGGTTATAATTAAAGAAGTTTTAAACTCAGGTGCAGTTCATTTATATCCATGAATAATTTTTATCCTTTTGCTGCAGTACAAGTTGATGGTGATGTGACGCCAATGAAAAAATAATTTTACTGAATATACAAAAACTAATTTATATGGTTAATAATAATATCTAGAACAATTTGATAACAAATGGATTAATGACATTTAAATTAAAATAATATTTTCTTTTAATTATATTCATTACAAAATTCATTTTTTACCCTAACCTTATTATTAACATGTGATTTGATTTTACATACGTAGATTCCATCATATAGGTTTGACGCCATGCATGACTGAAAAACATTCACATCAATATCAATTTTGTTTTCGGTTTCTTTTTTAAGAAAAAAGAGTACCTCTTTTGTACTTTTCCGCCATCCCCAAAGTCCCTCCGCTTCCCCTTCCCCTCCCCATGAGAGCCTTTTTCTTTTTGTAATTTATTTTTGGTTAAGAAGCTCGGTGCTGCCTCTTTTACAGAATTTTTGGCTCTCTCGATCTTCACGGCCAGGCTTGTTTTCGATCTCACCCCCTCTGCCTCCAACTAGGGTTCCAATACGCTCACTAATTTGTTTTCCCTCCTCTTGCTCTCTCTCTCTCTCTTTCTACTTCTCCAACCTGGCCTAGATTGCCTGCTCCTTTTTAGGGTTTACAGATCTACTCTGCTCTTTCTTTCTCTTAAACTAAACCTCTGTTTCTGGCTCCGTTATGATGTTTTGGAACCTCGGTGGCATCTCTACGTCCTCTCCTGTAAGGGATTTTGTCCTCCCCCGCTTCTTTTGTCTTTCTCTAGCTTTTGAGATGATTCCGGATCTTTTTGCTTGCTTGCTTGCTTGTTTAATTGGTGTTTTCTCGGTTTTTTAACTTGTGTATGGATGGATTGGGATTTAAATTTTACTTTCGATTCTGCTTTCGCATTTTGTTTTGATTTGTTTCGACTGATTGATTTGAAGTTTTTTAGAGGTTTCTGGCTGTTAGTAGTTATCTGTATCACAGACTAGCTTGGTTGTGTACACGTATAATTACTGGCAGAATGTATCAAAGAAATGAAGGTTACGGCGAATGGTAGTAGAATATAGAAAGAGTAATTCCTTATTCAGTGTCAAGGTTCTTGGATGTTGTGGCAGTGGCATTGTATTGTTGCGTCAATGCAGCGTAGTCTTTACTTCTGGAATTGGTCACAAAACGTTTCTGAATCTTACAGATTCTGTGTTCGAGAATTGGGATTGAAGCTAGAGTAGGAGTAGGATTACTTTCGTGATTGTAGTAATTCAGTGCTTCAAATAAGGCTGTTAGTACTAATGAAAGGTAGTTGATGTATGTGTCCATTGGTTACATGCTCTCTGGTTTATTATCCAACTCGCTGTTTCTTTTGGTAGGTGGAGACCATATTGGACAAAGAAAATTTCACTTTGGAGGAGCTCCTGGATGAGGAAGAAATAATTCAAGAATGCAAAGCATTAAACGGTCGTCTCATTAATTTGTAAGTTCTTTTTTTGCCATATGCCAACTTGGTCTTCTTGTTTTTTCCAGAATTTTATTCTCAAGTACCCATTGTCTCGTTATGTGTACTCACTTTCTGTGTACTTCGGAGGTAATATGTTGTTAATTTGTTCTGGTGGGTGCTGATCATAAATTACTATTTGCAGTCTACGGGATAGATCCCAAGTGGAGCAGTTACTCCGGTATGTAATCGAAGAACCACAGGAGGATGCTGACAGCAAACGAGCATTCAAGTATGTGTTTCAGGCAGAAAAATGGGAAAAAGAAACAATTATTCTCTTTTTTTATTGTGTCATAGTTGTCCCTGTGTGAAAATTTTGGTTTTTGGTCTAAGTATCTACTTCCATTTTCAGGTTCCCCTTTATTTCGTGTGAGATTTTCACATGCGAAATTGATGTAATTCTGCGAACATTGGTAGAGGAAGAGGAGGTTGATTTTTCATCAGTTGTGTTATAGAAATTTTAGGTCATGAGGGATTGTACTTACTTTCTGTTGTTGCTTCCCTTTTTATTGCAGTTGATGGACTTACTTTTCTCATTCTTGGAGCCAAATCGGCCTCACAGTGCGTTACTGGCTGGCTATTTCAGCAAGGTTTTAATTGCTCTGAATTTGGTTTATGTTATATTTCTCAAATATTCTTGTCGTAATTTTCTCTTTCCTGATTAATCCTAGGTTGTTATTTGTCTCATGTTACGCAAGACAGTGCCACTTATGAACTATGTTCAAGTAAGTTAATGTCTCTTCTTATGCATTTTAACTATTGCAAGTTTTTTTCTTCTTTGTTTTTCTTTTTCTAATTGCATTTTTTAGTTATTTAGTACTGTTCACCTTGTCCCACAACATGGCATCTATGCGGTGTAATTATCAACACCATATGTTGAAGTAATGCTAAAATGTATTCCTTTTATTTTTCGATATGCTTTATGGTACCGTTTGATAGGTGCTATGCTGGCTACTCCAGTGATAAGTTTGACTTTATACTTGTTATCTTTGTAGGCCCATCAGGATGTTTTCCGTCACGTTGTTGATTTAATTGGAATAACATCCATCATGGAGGTAATTGCAACACTTAATGCTGTGGTCCATTGTGTGAGTTTGTGCACTTTGATATGTATGGTGGTTTATATATTAAGTAACTTGTGCAGGTTTTGGTTCGGCTGGTAGGCGCTGATGACCATGTGTATCCTAATTTTATTGACGTGATGCAATGGTTAGCTGACAGCAATTTACTAGAAATGATGGTGGACAAATTGAACCCTTCTGTAAGTGAATCTTCATTCTTTCCATGCCATTTTGTATTTCAATTATTCTCTTTCTCTCTCTCCTCAAAGCAAATAATTAACTGAGGTTGCTAGTTCGTTGCTGTAGGAGTAATTTTATGACCTGTGGTTATGGGACCTTGGATTCCTTAGTTTACTTTCTCCTATTTGCATGCAACACGTATTTCTTCATATAACTGTATCAACAGTTGTATATGTTTCTATTCTGCTTTGGTTAGAGGTCAGTATCTGCTTGTCTTGTGATGTTCAACGCTGCACGCGCCCTAAAATTTTGAGTCTAACCGTAAGTGGAAATTAAAACATTATTTTGTATGTATCAGCAAGGTTTCTTACGACAATAACTTCATGAAATATTGCAGCTTTTGAAAGCAGTTTGGAATATTTGCATGATGGCACTATTTGAGAGGCTTTCACAAGCTAGATCATTCTAATGGGTTTCACTACCTTGTCTATGCTTAATGTATGTGTATACACAATCATAAGTGAAAATCTATGGTTAATAAGTCTATCTTTATGTTATTTTTTTGCACAATGTCCAACAGTGGGGCACAAGCCTAATGTCATTGTGAGAAAATTAGGAAAAACAAAGTTGCAACTGAGAAAGATTATCACGCTAGTTGTGACTGGAAATGCTTATGATAACTTATATGCAACATTAGAACGGGCTTGGCCTGGTCCGGTCCCACACTCCCATAAGGTGGCTGAACCCGGCTTGAAGCCCGGTCGGGCTTGAGTTGTGCGGCTGAGCTCACTTAGATTGCCCCAAAATGATGTTTTGGAGAGGGGAGTCTGAGCTGTTCTAAAGACTGGTCAATTCAGGCTGAAATTGCCAAGCCTAATGAATCATAATTTTTTGGGATAGGATGGTTATGCTCAACAGTAGAACTGCTTACATGTGCAATGATCTGTGTATTTTTTCTATGATGAGCAGAATCCTCCTGAAGTACATGCTAATGCAGCAGAAACACTTTGTGCAATTACTAGAAATGCTCCATCTGCCTTGGCTAATAAACTTTCTAGTCCAAGGTTTGTGATTTTTCTTTTTTGGATTGTGTTCATATTTAAAAATATCCTTTTTCTCCTTTCACCTTGCTGCTTGCTGAGCGCTTTAAGATTTAATTATGCAGCTTTGTTGCAAGAATCTTCAGTCATGCATTAGAAGATTCACAATCTAAGTCTGGCCTTGTCCACTCTCTCTCTGTTTGTATATCATTGCTGGATCCAAAGAGATCAGCAATGACTTCCTCCTTGATGCATTCTTTTCGAAGTCAACATATTTACGAGGCACCGATCCCTGTGAATCCAGAGACGGTCAATGCGATGTTGCCTAAACTTGGTGAGTTTATTGCACAAATAAGAAAGTTTTTAGTTGAGGATGCAGTTTTTTCCTTTTCATGAACTCGGAGAGGGTGGGCATGATATTGGTACTTCTTCTTGTATTAAACCCATCCATTTTCTCCAATGTGTCTGATACTCACTTTGAAACAAGTGACATACTTGCAATCGTTTAAATTTCAAATCTTCATAATAATGTTAAATTATGAATTGAGTGGGACTTTACTTCCTTTTTTATTCAATGTACATTCCTTATATTTGTTACAGTCAACAAATAAGCTTACCAATGTCATTTAACAGGTGATCTGGTTATGCTCTTGACTGTGGTCTCTGATGAAAAGGTTTTGCCTACAACATATGGGGAGTTGAAGCCTCCACTTGGAAAGCATCGCCTTAAGGTTTGTTCTTTCTTCTTTGCAAGTTTGATATGAAAGAAATTTTAATCTCACTGTTTGAAACTCCAGAGAGTTGGCTTAGCCAAATTTGTACCCAAGTTTTTAAAAGTCAGCATCATTATCTGGTAGAATGTTTTGGTAATCTATAAATTTGTCTAGTATTTAAGTTTTGAGGCGTTTAGTCTGTATTTTAGGTCCTAATCGATTCTATATTATTTCTAGATTGTTGAGTTCATTGCGGTGCTAATGAGAACTGGGAGTGAAGCTACTGAAAAGGAATTGGTCAGCTCTGGAACCATCAAAAGAGTCATTGATCTCTTCTTTGAGTAAGTTTATGACCTATATCTTTTTTGCCAATATATGACTGCTATGGATTCACATGATTGTATGCGTAGCATTAAGTTCTCTTCATCAGAGAAGCTTGTTTTATGATTCTTTGGCAAATTATATATAATTCTATTGTTTTAAATTGATTCAGGTATCCATACAACAATGCACTGCATCATCATGTTGAAAGTATAATACTGTCATGTTTGGAAACCAGAAGTGATGCAATGGTTGATTATCTTTTTCAAGATTGTGATTTGATAGGAAAATTTCTGCAAACAGATAAACATCCTGTCATTTCTGCTGATGCTAATCAGGTATCGATCTTAATATGTTGGGGATTGTGTAGTATATGTGTTATCTATTCAACTGATCTTGAAGAGGCACTAATTTTGCCAAAATATTTACAGTGATTTTTTTCTTATTTGATCATTGACTATGCATACTTATGTACAGCCAACTTTACCTGCCCCTGGAAAACGGGCGCCACGAGCAGGAAGCATTGGACACATTACTCGGATTTCTAATAAGCTTGTTCAGTTGGCTAACAGCAACATCCGCATTCAGAAGTATCTACAGGTAGATAGTCAGTTTCTAGCTGTCCTTTGAGCTGCATAGTAATGGATCTTATCCACATCGTCATTATTATGTGCAACAAGAATGATTTTTATATGTTGTTGTCATTTTATTGAATTTTGTTTTATTTGATATTTTTGCTAAAGGAATTGATTAGTTGTTGTAACATCCAGGAAAATGATGAATGGAAGGACTGGCAAGCTAGTGTTTTGCAAGAGCGAAATGTGATTGAAAATGTCTATCGATGGGCTTGCGGGTATGATGTTTCTTGTGTCTGTTAACAACTGCATCAATACAAAGTTTGGTTAACAACTGCATCAATACAAAGTTTGGTTAATGTTTGATCTCTGATTTGCCTCTTATATGTCCGGACTTGTTGCTGTTATCATGCAAATGGCTTGATTGATTGTCAAGATTTTGTTATGTCACTTTTCAAAATGTTATCAGTGATGAATTTGTCAACTGAGGGTGAAATAATGTCTCATCACTGACTGTCAATTTTCTGTCCTTGTATTTGCTTAGTATTTTTCCTTGCTTCTTTGTAATTCTACTGCTTGACCAAGATTTATGACGAATTGTGTTTGCGTCGAAATTGTAAAAAATAGAACATTTCCACATGTTGATGCCATCATAATATTATGAAATGTGTCATTATCTTGTGCTTGTAATATTAATCTTTCTATACATCTGTCTTGCACAGCCGCCCAACAGCCTTGCAGGATAGGACAAGGGATAGCGATGATGATGACCTGCACGACAGAGATTATGATGTAGCAGCTCTAGCAAACGACTTAAGCCAAGCTTTTCGATACAAAATATATGAGAACGAAGAAGCTGAAGAGGTATATAATGGCTTCGCATCAATTTGTTGGATTCTTTACAATGTGTTACTTGGTCATAACTCTGTCTTGTTTGCAGGATCATGGATGCCTTGATCGAGATGAGGAGGTAATAATTTAGTGTTTTTTTTCCTCCTGATATTAGCATTATACAACTTCAAATGAAGGCCTTGTCTCAAGCAAGATTCACATGATTAAGCTTTTGTGCTAGAAGATACTGTGATGGGTATTGGTGGGCTGTATTGAGACTAGTACTGCATGATCTTTCTGATTATGTTTTGCATTTGGTGTTCAGGATGTCTACTTTGATGATGAGTCCGCTGAAGTAGTTATATCATCTCTGAGGCTTGGAGATGACCAGGGGAGGTGAGTTATACTTTTAGTAGAGTTCTGTTGGAAATTTTAAGTTCTGTGACTGCACTAGGAATATTTTAATTTACAACCAATCTTATTGTAGACTTGTAGTCATTTGTATTTAAAGACACCTTATGGTTATGTTTGATGACTGTTCAAAACTTTTGTGCCTTTGGTCTGAACCATTTGTTAAGGTAATCATATACGAGAACAAATTTATGTGACGTTTTTCTTAAATGCAGCAGTTTGTTTACAAATTCGAATTGGTTTGCATTCCAAGATGACAGAATTGGTAACGCACCTGTCAGCACATCACCTGCAGAAATGATGGATGAGATAAATTTGAATGGAAATGCTAATGGTGGTAACAGCAGTAGTGATGATGAAGTGGTGGTTGGAGAGGATGATGAGTTGGCAGAGAGCAAACAATCTGTGAATGACCCATCCACTTCCAAAACAAATGGACTTGATGGATTTCCTGGAATAGCTCCCATTCCACAAAATAATGCAGGAAGTGTTCCATATGATATGGGATTTTTCAGATTCGAGGCAGCAGAAAATGAAGATTTATTTGGAGACAGGCCTTTACCTGAATGGGTTGGATGGGGAGAAACATCAGATTTGCAAATGGGCGGATCTAGTCTCAATCCATTTGAAACTCCAGATAACATTGATAGTAATCTTTCTAGTCAAGCAGAAGCAGTGACTCCTGAGTTTAATTCACCGTCAAGTGGAGATTCTATTTCTACCCTGCCAAATGGCTCATCGCCCTCGAAGGATTCAAGTGATGGATCAACTAGCAGTGGTTCAAGTCAGAGATCTGGAACTGTACCCTCATTGTTTGAAGAGGATGTTGAGTTTGTAGGCGTGGAGCTAGAAGGTACTGAGAAGGCAATGGAGCAGGCGCTTAAAGAGGGGATTGTTGGTGAAGCCGGGCCTTTGAGGAGAAATATTATGCCGAAGTTGCCAGAAAAGGAGAATTCTGATGATGGTGGGACTGGTATGAAAGAGTTCAATGATGCAAACTATTGGAGGGTTGATCAAGAGGTTGCCGTTCTGGAGTGACGTGGGGATGGGTCCAAACTGGGTTTGTGAGAACCTGAAATTTGATTCGGACAGCCAGAGAGGGTCATTTTTGATTTGCAAGTCCTTATGCAGCAGCAGCAGCAGCAGCAGATGTATGTATAGTAAAAATTTCATTTCTAAATGGGGATTGGACTGTAGGTTTGTGCCATGGTTTTTATATTTCGTTATTTGTTATTCTCACTTCTGTTTAATATTCAAGGTTTTGTTTCTCCTTTCCTTTCCTTTCCTGTCATAGCTTGTGCACTTGTGTACGTAGCAGTAATGTTGGTTTTGTTAATGTAGGGCTAATCCCTCTACTTTCAGTAGCGGAAATGATTCTCCTACATCCTGAGGAGAGGTTTGAGTAGTATTATTTACTCCCTTGTGCCATCACCCTCCCTCTACACCTTTCATGATCTTCTACGTACCTGATAAAATGACGAGATAAATGAACTGCATTTGAAATTAGAATGGAATATGCACCATTTCGTATCATGCTACTTCACGATTGCCTCCAAAGGAGTTAGAAGGGTTACTAAAGGATAGTTTTAGAAGGGTTACTAAAGGATAGTTGGAGATTTGTTATTTTGATTTACGTTGGCAAGTAATTGGATACAATCTGGCCGGGAAGAAATTAAGAGACTAGGCTGGAATTTGTTAGTCTAAGTACGTTCGTGAACGTTTTGTTCCTTTTTTATCCCACAGTTCAATTATATCCTTCTTTTCCATATTCGAAGGGAAAGATTTCAATAGTTGGTATTTGCAAAATTTAGAGCTATCTCGTGGAACATGTACTTCCTGATCATCGAATCAAGAAGGTGGCTCCACACTTACAAGGGAGGGTGGTACAATGGCACTCAGGATATGTTAATAGGAGAACAAGCTTAATATGACTGGGATGACTGCGTAAGGAGCACGAAGGCTCGATTCTATTATCTAACCTATGAGGATCCACTTTCAGAGTTAATAAACTTGAAACAGTAAAATAATTTGCATGATTATATTGATGCTTTTGATGATCTTTACCTTACGACCGATATTTTTTTTGGTAAAACCTTACGACCGATATTACTGAAAGCAATGCACATAACTTGTTCTTGTCTAGATTATTGAATGAGATACAGACGGCTACGTATGTTTAGGACTAAGATTTGGCTGAGGCCTATTCCTTGGCTCGATTGCGGCAATTATAGGTGGCTGCTGTTAGCACCCTTGATAGTGTTGATCAGCCTGCTAATATCAACATTGCACAGCCCACCAAGCCCATCCAAACCTACATCTGTAGGAGTAAGATGGTAAAGAGGGCACATGCCACATAGATAGTTTGTTATGAGTTAATTATGGTGAGAGATTGTGTATGGAGAGGGTACGGGGGAATATAACTATATAGGAGAGTTGTATAACATGCGGGGGACATTCTACTTCTTATTGTGAAAATACTGCTATTACATTGGCCTGAAAAACTACTTTTTTCAGGAGGTATTCCTTAATTGTACTTACCGATATAGCAAATAATACAATCTCTATATCAATTCCTATCAGTTGCCCTGCTACAAAAGCCTAAACCTATTACCACACCGCCTCATACGAGCCTTTTAATTAAACTAAAACTCAAAAGTTTAGTTATGCATTATAGGAGATAAGGGCTGAAAGTTACAGTGGCCAATGGCCAAAAGATTTGCTGCAATGCAATATGTGGAAGATGCAGTAGGGAGAGATTGTGTGCACACTAGAATGGAGGCAAGAGTATCAGCAGTAGAGGCTTCTCTTAAGAGGCAGGAATCTTCCCTTTCAACCTAAGAGGGAATGGTGAAATCGCACGACACTACCCTTAAAGACCTACAGACGCAGCTCAGTTCTCTGATGGCTAGCGTTGAGACATTAGCTAAGTCTCAAGGTCTGTTGCAGTCCGAATTGAGGGATGAGTTTCAGTCATTGTTGACAAAAAACCCACAAAAACAGCATGTGAATGAAGGGGAGGTACCTCCGGGGTTTGCTCACCATGCGCACACATCTTCTTCAGCTGGTAATGATAGATCGGCGCATCCTACCTTTTTGGAGGGCAGGAACGCGACCGTAGGTGGGTTGCCAGGCCTCGGAAATCATCGACATCATGAACACACGTCGTCGGCTGCTACTGAACGTGCATGGGAGGAGTACAGGAACGCAGCTTGTCGAGTCGACCTTCCCACGTTCAATGGGGACGACCCGTTTGCATGGGTGACCCGAGCTGAATCATACTTTATGATTCACGATATTCCTCCTGAGTTGCGTTTGCCAATGGTCCAGATTAGCATGGAAGGAGCGACGCTGTATTGGTTCATGAACCTTCGGGAGTTCGACCCACGAATGACGTGGGAAAGGTTCAAACGTTCCTTATTCGAACGTTACGAGGGAAGGGACGATGGTGATTCGATTGAGCAGCTGAAGTCAGTCACCCAACGAGGCACGGTCGATGACTACATTGACGATTTTGAGATAGTAGCGTCACGGATTGGCAACTTCCCAGACGAATGGTATATGAACTGTTTTTTTGGGGGTTTACGTGAGGAAGTGAAGAATCGTGTTCGGACCCACGACCCACCAACCCGAGTTCGGCTCATCTCGATAGCGAGGAAGGTCGAAAGGGAACTAATCTGTGAGGGTGTGATTCGACCAGGTGAGGGGAGGTGGAGAACCGAGGGTGGTCAGGTGTACCCTGGGCACCGAACGGGAAATTCTTACACGTACTAACCCACTCAACCAGTGCCGACCCTAGGTAGGGGCCAGCAGGGCACCTACCCAGGGCCCACAATGAGAGGGGGCCCTAGCCCCCTCTCTAGACTCTTAAATGCACAGCAATATACTAATATATTTTAAGCCAACTTTATAGTCATTTAATGGGGCCGGCCCCTTCTCTAGACTCTTAAATGCACAACAATATACTAATATGTTTTAAGTCAATTTTATAGTCATTTAATGGGGCCCCCTCTCTAGACTCTTATATGCACAACAATACACTAATATATTTTAAGCCAACGTTACAGTAATTTAATGGGGCCCCCTCTCTAGATTCTTAGATGCACAGCAATACACTAATATGTTTTTAAGTTTTAAGCCAACGTTGTAGTCATTAAATAACGTTATAAGCCATTTAATGACTTTAACGTTAGCTTATAACGTTATAACTTTTTTTTTGAAGTAAAGGTAATTTTGTGGTCCTCATATTTATAAATAGTCTCGAAATATTTAAGTATATTTTTACCTTCTAATTTCTTTATTTTCATCAATATATGTATTTAAAGTACTCCAACTCAAA
>JAOSBM010000008.1:4849472-4862038 GCA_027568955.1 Erythroxylum tenue
AAGGTTTAGATGTGGACATAGTACATACCCCTTGCCGAGGAGCTGTGCCATTCTCTGACTCGCCCTGAATATTGAAAATAACAAAAGCAGTGAGTTTATAACCATTAAAAGAAAGAGGAGAACAGGATGATAGTAAAGAATGCAAGGGCAAAGGAAATTATGGAGAACGGTCAATACTTGAAAAATGAAAAATAGCTTGACCGGTGTTCGCTTTAAAATGACAGAGGGGGAGGGGCATCACTTATTAGACCTAAAGTGTATTAAGGACAAATTGCCAATCATCTTTCTCCTTTCACAAGGCCTAATTACATACATTATAGTTTTCATCTTTTAAAACACAGTGCGTCCTCTACTCCAAAATTATCAATTGATTTCCTTAAGAACAAAACTTCTTTAAATTTTCGAATACCTAAACATACCAATCAGCTATCATGTAGTAGTATATAATGTTACAAGGCTAGCAAGACTGATCACTGTCTTTTGAAATTAATCACAATCTTGATTAAGTTTGCAAATAACTAGCAACTATCTAACCACTCCACCGCAAATTAACATCCAAATTATTTCATTTTGTTCAATAGTAAGTACCACTCAAAAGTCACTCCAAGAGAGCTCTCTTCAACAAATTACATCCAAATCGATCCTAATTGGTAGCATTAGTCCAGACCGATAACTTCCTCAAATCTCAACTAAACTGCCCCACAGGAAGACCTTGAGTTTTTATACAATCAATCAGATAAAAAGGCCCTTTGCATTGGTTTAATTTACCTTCATTAATCAAGTCAAGAGACTTGTACTACAGAGAAATCGTGACATAGAGATTGAACTTCCTCGATACTTTGTCTAAGAACTTTTTAACATTTATAAGCTATTTAGTTATATCAAAACATATTACAGAGACATGATCTCTGCTTAACAAGCATATGCCATTAGGATGAATGGTATAAAAATGATGGACTAACCTGACTCCTAAGCGAAGAAACCACTTGATGAACAATCCACTGAGAATCAACCACTCCAATCTTTTCATGTGCAGGCTGTAGTGGAAAATATAAACCCATCAAAATTCAACAGAAAAGAAAGTTGGTCGAAAGATATATAGAGCTTTAATACTATTGGGAAGCGGATGCTAGGCTCTTTATGGAAGAAATAACTTGCTATAAAGCTGCAAACATAGTTTAAGCTGAAAAATAGAATATCACTTTCATATCAGAGTTCCTACAACTATGCGGTGTCAGGGAAACACCCCAAGATTTGATACAGACAATGATGTGGAGAATGGAAAAAATTGTGATGCCTACAGAGAAAACAGAACGTAACAAAAGATGTAACAACTAACCTCCACACATCTTCTGAGAGCAAAATCCAATCCCCATCCATGCACCAAATCATTCTGCAAGAACATTGTTTATCATTATTCTAATATGCAGAAATGAAAAAGTAAAAACAATCAACTTATCCTCTATATGATCTTTGTTATGCTATTACCAAGTCTATAATAGGAATTAAAATTCAAGTGAAAAGTATTAGCCTTCTCAAAATTACCACCATGCATGCCAAGCTCCAGATGCGTGAAAGTTAGTAAACACTTTTGTATAATTCCTACACAGAAACGTAATAGAAGAACCTGAATCATATGCCAAACACAACGCCAAGCTTCCCGAGAAAAAACAGGGGCCATGATTTCAACAAAGCTGAAATAGTGAAAATAAAAATTGTTTATACATGGACAGTCATGCACATGCACAAAGAGAAAAAAAAGGTATGTGGACATGATTTCCTTAAATATGAAACAGCACAAGAAACAACATATATATGCTAAACACATGTATAAACAATTTTTAAGATAGAGAGAACATACGCGGCGCACGGAGGCAAATTGGGATCGCTGCACCAACCTGGTTTCTCCTCTGTATCCCTATAAACAGCCCACAGGCATAACAATTATTTTCAACCTACATCTACTTTTTCAAGTTAACAAAGTCCAAGCAATCTATCAACAATCACAGAGACAGAGAGAGAGAGATGGGAAACATACTTATGAACTTCACTGTTTCCTCTTCTCTTGGTCATTTGCCACACAAGTCCATTATTGGGCTCAAGACCAGGCTGAGAGATGTGAAGACCATGTTTCTTAACCAATGCTATATACCTGACAGATTAAAACATGAGACACCCCCGAATTTCGCAACTAAAAATGATAAGCAAGAGATTACTTCTCTGCATGAAAATGTTCTACTCCAAGATCTTCATCCCAGATAAAGATATAATCATAAGCTGCAACAACATCAGGATGCAGAAATCTCTTTGCGTACCACCTGGAAAACATCCATGGTCATGAATGAGAGAACTGGTTTCAAAGTATCACCTACCCGCAGTAGAATATGTCTCAGCTATGGTAAGATTGCAGTTGATTTATGTTTGCATGATACCCAAATAACATGACAAAGGAAGATGCGAATCTAGATTTTGAAGGTCTATGCATAATATGTAGCAGGCGCACTTGAATACTAAGTGGAAAAGCTATTAAGTGTTACCATTTTGTTTGCCTTTTTACGCTGATATGGATTGCACGCTTTGACCAATCAAATTGATCCCATTCAGTTGTCCGACCATCATAGTGGAAAAGCAAGATTGTGAAATCGTCAGAAAACTACGAAAAAAAATATAAGAAAATAGCTCAGTATCAATGGAAATAATAAAACACGAGAAGGTAAAATGACACATTTGCAAAACCTTCTTAATTGCTGCGTTGATATTATTCCTCTGATCATATCCTACTGTAAATGTCACCAAGTACCTAGGCTTCTTCTTGAGATCCTGCAAAATTTCATATAGAAATTGTAATTTATATGTAATTGATCCCTACAGCTAGTTTCTCAGGTGTGAATGACGGCCAAACATTTGTTAGTTTAGTGCAGATAGCTAGATTTATCATACATATCTTTAGAACAAGAGGTACAGTTTCTGGTATAACCTGTATCCAGTCAGCAATCATTTACTTAACTCTTGATTATGCTATAGTCATTTTACACTATCATTGGAAATAACAAATAATAGTAACTAGTAAGTGACACTCCCCATTTGGGAATCATTGGAGAAGTCAATAACAAACAAAATATCAGCAAAGTAACTGTTTGATTTTCAGTATCATACCTCACTGGGTTCACCCCATAATCTGCGCAAGTAAAAGTCAGTTTCTGAGACAATTATTCCTGGAGGTAATAACTCTGCACCACGAGGATTTGTTGGAACATAAATCTGGGACCAATTAAGCAAGTGACAAAGCATAGACCAAAATGAATATCAAAACAACAACATAAAAAAAAACCTCACATAGCTAGATAATCAGCAACATACATACCCTAGAAGCATTGCTTAATCCAGAAGTCTCACTTAATTTATTTGTATTAGTAAGAGGTACGTCAAAAGTTGAAATCAGGCCTGGACGTAAGTGAATCTGAAACGGTGAATGAATAGATCACTAGAATGACAGGTCTCTCCCAACCTATAGGTACATAGTACACTAGTGAAGATCGACAAACCTTAGCAAGAGAAAGCGATGGAAATGAAACACCAACAAAAAATCCAAATACAGCTCCTAGAATCATGGTCACTATGAGCTTGGCACCACTATTTGATCTTTTACAAGCTCCACTACAAGGTTAAATAGGGAGTAACAAAGTTAGCCCAACAAACTAATCACATTCCTCCACAAACAACCTAAAACTGATGCTGATAGGAAAAACTAAAGCAGATACACATGTAAGAATCGAAACCTTCGGTGTGAAGTCCCCATTAACTCAGAAAATATAAGAATCCTCAAACGAGCATTCACATCCTCAATGGGCAACGAGATTGGCCAATTTTTCAGTTATACGAAAGAGATCTCCTCCCAAGCACTAATCCCTGAAACAGATTGATTTTTCTTCTGAAGAATCAAAAATAAAAACTAAAAAACTTGATCTCATTAAATAAACCAATGTAAATGACTCGCGAAACTTATGATACCACTGTCAAATTACGTACCTAAAATGTGAATTAAAGAATAATAAATTCAGTTAAAAATAGCCTTACTATTATATTCTGGACGAACAGAAAAGAAAGAAATCAGACAAAGGTACGTGAAATCGAAAATTGATAGTGAAAAGGATACGCATTGCGAATTCCTACAAGAAAACCGCCAAAAGAAATCCTTAACCTACCAATTATTATTAGCAGAAAGTAGAAAGAATGAGGCGAAGAACCGAAACTGAAAAGGTCCAACCCAAAACAACAACAACAAAAGAAGAAAGAACCGAAAGTTAAAATATACTTTTCATAGATACAGTTAAAGTCACCGAACTTGCCGTTAAATCGATCAGATGCAAGTAAAAGGTTGAGAAAGAGATTAACAGAGAACATGACTTTCGATGTGTTTTCTGCAGAGAAAGAAAGAGGAACAGAAAACAGAAAACAGTGAAAGCCAAAACGGAAAGAATGTTTAACTTCGTTGAATGACGATATTGCCCCCACCCCACAATGAAGCCTCTCACATATACTGAACACGTATCTGGAAAATAATAATTTTACTATTAAAAAGACACGTAGAACATGTTAGGACTTACAAGCTTTAGCTTTAACACTCTGTAACAACCGATTCCTTTATAGAGCTGTAAAAAATGAAAGGAGAAAAAAAGAAAGGAAACAGAACTAAAATAATGTCTCACCAAGATTTGTTGACATGTCACAGTCAATTTCCTCTTTTTTCCAAGAGAGGAAACTGTTAGAAACTGACAAAATAAGGGAAAGATTGGTGGAGACTTCAACTAATCAAGGAACTGTTTTGTTTGATTTCTCATTGTTGGATTCAATTAAGAAAGCCCAGTTCTCTTGGGCTCTTGATTTATTGAATTTGAATCGATCATTGTAGGAGGAAACCAGTTGTCCATTTTTGACCTTACTGTTTCCTCTTCTTAATTGCTCCGGTGAGAGGATAAGGAAAATGTTACATTCTCAAAGAACCAAAGAATAATCAATCGCGGTCATTTGCAGTTATTAGAATTTTGCACAGCGTGCTGGGAGACCTGTTTCGTGATCAACCGTCACAATTTCCGTGGAGTTGTTGCATCGAAGAACGTCCTGCCCCAACTTAGCACCAGCTGCCTTGAGACCCTTGAGGGAAACTGGTTGGTTAAACAAGTTCAGAGACGGCAGTTTTGATGCTGGAGGCAACTTGCCATTAGGCAACCAGTTTCTGAAATCATCTTTCAGCAATGGGACCTCGAAATCTGCCTTGGCATGTCTGACAACGTTGTCCTTTGCACTGATGTGAGCTCCTGGTTCCATATGGTTAGTAGAAAAGCTTGCCTGGTTTGGAAAGTTCGGGTAGAGGCTAACGTAGCCTCTGAGGTACATCATGTCAATGAGGAACTTTTTCCACGAAGCTTGCCATCCATTCGTCCTGGATTTTGGAATCTGAACTGGGTTTTCCTTGGCGTTTTCAGTGAACCTCATGTTCATGTAAACATAGAACTCTCTCCAATGCTTAGGGAAGAACACTGCACCCCAACTGCAGGGTAATTGGTGAAGATAAGGTGTGTTGGGATGGATTCTCCTGAAGAACTCAGTTGCGTTCCACTTGGGCCTTTCTTTTACAACTTCTACGAGTTTTGGAGTGTACAGCGAGATCGAGGAAAGCTCAGGCATCGACACCTGAGGATCGTAGTGGTATGCTAAGAGAGCATACTTGATCCATAAATAATAGTAGGGAGAGACTTCGATGTCGTCTTCGAGCAGAAGGCCATAATCATCATCAGAAGCTGGATACCAGCTTTCACTTACTGCTCGAATAAGGCCTCCCTGGATGATTCTTCTTCTAAGCGTTTTCGGACCATGAGGCCATTCGAATGAGTTCACTAGTTTTATAGTTGCCTCATCCACTTTACTGTCCATGTTGAAGCTAATACGGATTTCATCTCCAACATAATAAGCATTGCTTAGGGACTTCAGAAGTCTTGCTAAAGAAGAAGCTCTGTTTTGGGTGATTATGTTGACAGAAATCCGCATCTTATTCCAATCTGCACAACCAAGCAAAATAGGAGTTTTCTCATTAGATATGCAAATGACATGAAAAAGAACAGAAAAGCTATAATTCTTACTTGGCAAAGCTGTTGGTCTTAGATCAGCCATCCATAGAACTTTCGATATGGAGGGCCTTGGTAGGAGAACCATTGTTGTAGTAGCATTGACACTAGCCTCGGTGGCCATTTTCAACGCTTTCTTCACGTTAGGATCAATATCAGCCACAGTGATTACCAAACTGGGATTATGAATCTTCATTAAACCTTTCATGCTAGAGTAAACTGATTGCACCACAGGAACTTCCGAGTTTGACGATCCTGAAAGAGCCCCAACTCCCAAATCAAATATCTTAAACCTTCGCTCCTTGCACACCAACTTAGGCCAACCAAGCGCGGTTGCAGCATCTTCACAAGGGCAGAAGTTGCCTCCAGAGACAACAATGTAGGCCTTTTTCCCAACAGTAGACCTGAATTTCTCAAGCAGTGGACCAAGAGCTTTGACTTCATCCACCGAGTGAGCATAAAATAGTGCATCGATCTTTTGAGGGTACATTGCAGCCCACTGCGTCACGTAACCTGTTGAAAGTGCCTTCCACCATTGGTCATCTCGTACTTGGACAATGTCCTTGAAAATTACCGTAGTTTCTGACACGTATGCAAGCCTGTGTTCGCTGTCACCCCATGTTTCCTTATCCTTGGGGTCAACCGGAAGAACAAATGAACCGGCATTTCTGTACTTCTGAAGCTGATAGCTGCATGCGTTTGCGACATATTCCAAAGTTAATCAGAAGCTCAATTAGAAAGTGAAGTAAGTAGCTAGAATGAATGAAAATCAGTTTCCTTTTTTTGATTTAGACCCATATTTTGTTTGGTCAAGAAAAAATTAAGAATCATAATCAAGTTAATCAATGTACAATTATTCTATGCAAGAATTTCAATCAGTTGAACCTATCTGAATCTATTTGTGGTCAAGTTATTTTTCTCTCATTGGGACTCAAGCTAATAATAAGCAGATAGTGCTACAGGGAATCTCCAAAAGGCAGGTTATTAACTATATAACATATCACTGTAGTGGAGGAAACAGGATATGGAGTACCCAGCTCAAAACGCCACTACCAAAGTTGACCAAATTTGTATACACAGAATGGCTAGTCTTTGAAGATTCTTCAGATATAAACTGTTAAAAAACCATTACAGGTTCCTTTCTAAAGTTTTTAATAGTACTAGTACTTCAAATGCATGCCAAGTCGATCTTCAACTCTCTTTGTCAAACCATTAACCTAATATTTGTAGGTAAGCCTATAATTCAGTATTGGATATGTTAAACTCAACCCAAAAAGATAAAGAGGGTATACTCAACAGTGCCGGATTTCGGTTTCCTTTATTAAATAATACTAAGTTGTTTACATTTATTAATGAACAGGTTAACAACCCAATATAAATTCACTATTTGTCATGGTCACGCAGAAACAGCTCTTTTTTTAGTTATTTTTGCAATGTTTGGTAGATTTAAAAATGCTCAAGTCTACTAGTTTTGTTCATATTATTCTAACAATGTATGTCATTTAGGCAGAAATCATGACTTCGATTGATAATATGATCATTTTTTATTATTAAAGAATGTCTAGGAACTCGACAAACAACAAATGTAGGTAACTTCTTCAGATTAACTCGAAACAGCTAAAACCATCGATTCTAAAACATTGGTTTCAGGCAAGGTATACTATTGAATGAAAGTAAGAGATGTGGAGAAAAAATGCAAGAACTTTGACCTTGGATACTTACCTAAGATGAAGGTCTTCTCCAGTCATAAATGTCATAGGTGACTCGGTGAAAAGGGTCTTGACAAGCTCTGCAGAGAGAAACCATGAACTGGAAAGAAAATCCACCTGCACAATCCTATCGACCGCAATATCATAAGCAGGGTCAGGCAAGTACAGTCCTGCCTCTTTCGATCTAAACTTTCGATAACTCGGGAACGTAAAGTCTTTTTGTCTGAAAGGCAAAATCCTTCCTATGCTGCCCAAAACTGAGCTCTTGTACTTCTCAGTTCCTGCTACGTGGGATAAAATCTGTAGCATTTTTCTGCCAGGAATCATGTCATCGTCGACAATATATACAAGGTCTGCCTCTGTCTGTAAAGCCACTTGGAACCTTCCATAGTACTTGAAATCGTAGCTTGAACTAATGAAGCTGATTCTTGAGTCGTTATAGCTTTCTACAATTCTCTTTAATGATATCTCATTCGGACTCCCAAATGAAAGTACCCAAACATGGTGGAAAGGAAGAGTCTGTCGAAGCAGAGAATCAATCTGTGCACACAAAGTCTTTCTCTTGAAATGGTTTAAGATTACTGTAACTTTTGGCTTATTCGGACTACGCATATCCCACTTGGATTTCATTGTCATTAACTCTGCCAGAGTCTCTATTCCAGCGGACTTTCTCTGAAAGTCCACTACCTGGTCGTATAGCTCTCTCTTTAACTTGATCATCTGAGCGTCATTAGACTTTTTCTGCTCGAAATCGATCTTTTCGTGCTCGCAAACTTCTGAAGGGGACCAGGGGGTCGTTGGTCGTATTTCTGTAACAAGAGAAGCAGCTTCCTGATATCGACCAAGAACATGTGGAGGGATCACAAATTGTTTCCAGTGCTGTGCGATTCTTGTAGCCCACGCGAAGTCAGGTTTGGTTCTTAAGTCTATTGCAGGGCTCATGTAGTAGAGTAGGAAAGTTGCATAGACTGCAAAAGCTAATTGCAGACAGGTAAGAGCAGTAACTAGCCTAGCTGAGGGGCTCTTTGGAGGCTTCAGTTTGGCCTTTGCTCCAACATAGTCCTTAAGCATCCCTTCCAAGTAATCCCCACTTTTCATGGTGTGATTCCTGATTAATCCCATTTAATGAATTCAGTAAACAAGAATGTTAAACCTGCAAAAGAAAAACACAAAATATTAGAAAACAGAGCTTTGAACAACAAAGGTGCAACAATATTCAAGCTTCACTATAACCAAACTCATACCTCAATCAATGAATGAAGAGCTATGTTAGAAAAGAAGAGAAATATTCTCTTTTGAGTGATACCAATGAATCACTTCTTATTAGTTTTTCAGTCCGTCTCTTTGAACTCCAAACTCAACCACCGACCAAGCATCAGAAAATCCAAAATATCAATATTTTGTCTCAGGAAAGCATCAAGGAACTTCAGTCCAGAAATAGAGAAAAAGGAGAAACAAACTAGACGTTATTGAAGGAGGTGGAGAGAGTGATATTGAAGAGCAATGGTTCCTGTGCCTTTGTATATATATAAAGCCAAAAGGGTACACGTAAAAATGTGCAAGAGAAGCACTCCATGAGAAAATGCATCAAAGGTCACATGGGCTAAACGTTTATAATAGTAAAGTAATAGTTCCATAATTGTCAAGATTTGTTATAATACAAACGCGTTACCTTCACTGCTTCTTATACATCTATGCTCATAACAATTTTAAAGCCGGTTTTGATGCCATAGAAAAGGGCTTCCTCTGCGTTTTTCGCACTGCCTGCCCTTACGTTCTCTCTATTTTTTTGTTGTTTACTCCTCTTGTTACCTTCACATTCACTACAGACCGACCCATGAAATTTTTTTTTCTTATCTTTAAGGTCATTAGGAAGCCAGATTCCAAGAGATTTGTCTACGGGAAATAACATGTTGAACCTAATTAAGTTTCAAACCCAATTACCTAGATCAAGCCTACATGCTCACAGAAGTTCAATACAAGAAAGAGCAGACGAAGAACATTAAAAACAAAAACCTTCACAAGTGACTATGATATATATACCTTTTCTTGGCTACAAAGACAATGAATCAAATCTACTACGCACAGATTTTTCTCGCTTAAGCAAAGGCTAACACGTCAAATTCACACCCAAAACAATTGTTTGCTTAAGCGTGAGCTGAAGAGAAAGGAAAGCATTACGTAGTCTTCAAAGGATACGGTATACGATGAAGATTATAAGAAGAGATAATCAGGTAGTCGGTATATGGGCAAGGTTGACTTTGCATTTAGGTACTTAAAATGAACATAGCAGCAACTAAACCTTAACACTACTTAATGGTCACTTGCCAAACTCTAGCAGCTTGAATGCATGAAACAAATCGTAGACTGAGAATTTGCTTGTAAATGGAAGAATACTGAAGGGTTTTGGTTGGTTACTTTTCTCAAGAAAGACCAATGGAACAATATGGAAAAATATATATTATAATTCTTGTTTTCCCTTTAGTCCTTTCTTTAAAGTTGAGAATTTTTGTTTTCAGTTCCAGCCCTTTGGCGAGAATGTGTGCACGGTGGTTGCAGACTGATCATGCTATGACGTGACGTTAGAGTTGCAGAACCTAACAAAAGAGTCCGAAAGTATAAACTTAACCACCTTTTTGCAACAGTAACTAAAGACACTTTGATATGGTGAACTCGAAAGAACTCAATTAGATGATACAATATGCAATTGCAGCAATTCTCTCTGTATGCATTGCAAATAATGTTGGCCGTATATATATTGACAGGTTCTTACCTTTTCTTTTGGAAGCCCATCACCTTTTTTTTTTAATATCTTTGTTATTCAATAGTCTAGAGGAAATATGATTTTGTGAATATTTTCAAGGATATAAATTATTGAATACTATTTATGTGGTTGTAGGAATTAATTAGATGACTATTACTTAATAATTTTATAAAATAATATTTTTATTATTTATGATGATGACGTTAATACTCTTAAAACTGTTTTTCGTGATTAAATAAGCATAAACAACGAACGTTTAAGAAATACCTTTGAGTTGATTCATACCATCTCAAATTTTAAACTTTTACTTATTGAAATCAATGTTTAAAAATTAGACGGAAGTTAAACAAAAAAAATAAGAGATTTAAGATTTAAAAAATTTAACTGGAATTACGTCGTAAAATCGACTAAAATTTGAAATATGACTGAAAGAGATTATCTTGAAAATTAATTGATTATAAGAATTTATCAATTTCTCAAATTTGATCAATTAATTAATAAATCGGTTGATTTTTAATAATAAGAATTATAAAAATAAATCGAACTACAAAGTTAAAAATCAAATCAAAAAATTAGATGATTTAAAATTTTTATAATTAAACTGACCTAACTTATTAAATTTTTTTAATAATTGGTTGAAAGAATGCAGATCTCTTGAAAAGAGTTGTCAGGTTAAGCCTCCCGCTTAATCGGTTATCAGTTAACGCACATAATCAATTTTTTTCTTGGTAAGCCAACGATTCTTCTTGCTTTAATTCATGGAAGCCACCCTATAGAAAGCCCATGGCTGTCGTTTTGACTTTGCAATTAAATATTTATGGAACCTTACCGAATTAAAGAAATTTCTGTAAATAAGTAAAAGGGGATTAAATATTTGCAATTAAATAATTCGACTTATAATTTTCCTTTCTTTCCAATGAGATAGAAATTGTACACTCGTGCCGCACCACATGCCATGAGAATGAGATCGACACATTCGTGCACATGCTTCGATTATAATTACTACAATCATGAAGAAACCTTTTTGTTCCATTTAGAACTATATAACTCTAAACTTTCCTCATAACCCTCAACACATTATAAAACAAATTCTTTCAGTTCAGCCTTCAAATGTCAAACTCAGTCCCTTAATAAAACCCTAAAGAAAAGTCAACATCCTGCTGGGAGCAGAGAAACCGTGAAGATGAAAAGCACTTGGACGGGTTTGACTGACCCTGCAGACGAAGGCTTTGACATGTCTTTTAAGTATGGATGTGTTAGTGGAAGCCACATGAGCTAGCTACTTTCACTTTAACGTCTGTGCTTATGACCTAACAAAATCGGACAAGTCTTAGTTTGTAGAAGGGTCTACATGTGTGGGCTAGCTATATCTTCCGCCATTACCAGATAGTTTATAGGAAGTTGTATTTATGAGTTATTGTTCTACCTTGCCTCCAGTCAATCACAAGCAACGAAATGCCTGATTTTAATAGTCGGCTGTAACTTACTAACGTGTCGTGTTGTTTGTATACATCTCTTCTCACTCAGTGCGTTAGTACCATCTCCCCCCCTTTCCAGGCATATATCACACGGGGCTTTAATTAAGTAAGAAACTGTTAATTCATAATGGTCAATTGCATCCTTCGAGTATGTATATCTTAAAATTTTTAATATGCACAGAGTGTAGAGTTCATTAACAAGAATTAGACTTAGATTATTCATTACTAAAAAGATTAAAACTAGTCATTTAAATAATTGATCTCACCTTTTAACATTTTCATATTTATTCAATATAAATACTCTAACAATATAACTTGTTAAAATTAAAATTGCATAGTTATTTTCATAGTTGTTGAAATTTTAATTTCTTTCATCCGTAGGTAAATTTGAGGTAATTAAATAAGACTAAGTTTTATTAGTCATGTAGGTACTTATTATTGACTTTATTTTATATGTTTCTTGAAAGTTGAAACTCCCTCTATAATTTAA